>CAUYUJ010015933.1:167330-172076 GCA_963575745.1 Prorocentrum cordatum | reverse complement strand
CCTCCCTCTCCCGCCCCCTCCCTCCTCCTCTCCCTCTTCACAATTACTCAATATGAATACGACTCTCCCTCTTCCCCCGATGACGGCTTGAAAGCATTAGCCCCCCCCCCCCCCGCGTATCATTTTTTACACACAGGATTCCCCGGGTCTGGGTTTTCGCTTCCATTTTTTCCAAAATGCTGCTCTCGCTGAGGCGCCGGCCTCACTTTCGGGCCCCGCTCGTTCCGAATCGTGCTCCCGCTGCAGCGCTGGCCTCATTTCCGTGCTCCCGCTCGTTCCGAATCGTGCTCCCGCCGCAGCGCTGGCCTCATTTCCGCGCTTTTGGCGTCATTTCCCGTACCATGCCACGGCATGCACTGCAATGCTAGGTTGATGCTACGCTTTGCGGTGCTGTTCTACGCCATGCCACGCCGTGCTCTACAATGCATCGCGTACCCTTTCGGGATCATTGCCCTGCTCGACATCCGACTGTGCGAGTAGAGAGGAGATCTGCGCCATGGTAAGGGATGGGGGGGAGGGGCAGGACGTCAGACCTGACGCGAGCGCACCTGGCTTGCCCCCCTCCCCCTCCTCCCCCTCCCGCCCCCTCCCTCCTCCTCTCCGTCCTCTCCCTCCCCCTCTCCCTCCTCCTCTCCTCCTCCTCTCCTCCTCCTCTCCCTCCTCCTCTCCTCCTTCCTCGTCCTCCTCCTCCTCCTCCCCCCTCCTCCTCCCCCTCCTCCTCTCTCCTCCTCCTCTCTCTTCCTCCTACCTCCACCTCCCCCTCCTCCTCCTCCCCCTCCCTCTCCACTCTCCCCTCCCTCCTCCCTCTCCCCTCCCCGCTCCCGCCTCCCCCATCGCCCCCCCCCCCCCGCGCTGCCCCGGGGCGCCCCCGCAGGACGGCAGCGTCGCGGGCAGGAGCCCCCCTCCCTGGCGGCGGCGACGCCGCGAGCCCCCCGCCCCCGGGCTCGTCTGGGCCGGGGCGCCCGCCCGCCCGAGCGTGGCTCTGCGCGGGGGGTCGCCGCGCGGGGGGCGGCGCGCGCCGCATCCGGGGGACGCGCAGGGCTCGAGTGCGGTCGGACTGGGGTGTTGATTTTTCCTCCTCCTCCTCCTCCTCCTCCTCCTCCTCCTCCTGTCCTCTCTCCTCCCCCTCCTCCTCCTCCCTCCTCCTCCTCCTCCTCCTCCTCCTCCCTCCTCCCTCCTCCCTCCGCCTCCTCCTCCTCCTCCTCCTCCTCCTCCTCCTCCTCCTCCTCCTCCTCCTCCTCCTCCTCCCGGGGGGGCGGCGCGAGGGGAGCGCGAAGCTCTTCGCGTTCTCCGCGCTCCGCGCAGCGCGACGATCTTCGGGGGCGGAAAAGAGGGGGGTGATGACAAGGGGGGGTGAATATCATGTCGTGGGCCATAATTTCTCCCCAGATCTCATGGCGCCTCTTCTTATTGCATTACGTCCCTGGCCCCCCCGCTGGGCCGCGCACGTGCCGCCGGTCATGATTTGCACCCCCCCCTCTTGGACACCCCCCTCTTGGCCGCTCCCGAGGACTGGGGTGCAGCAGGGCCGGGCCCCGAGGGCTGCTTTTTGCTGGGGCTTCTGCACGAGCGAAATGGGTGCGGAACGCGCTTGCCCGCAACGACGGGCAAGCGCGTGCACGTGGTCCTCCCGCTCTCGCTGCTCGATGAGAGGGTTGCCTGCCTCGACCGTAAGAGATGCAGCGCCCCCGCCGCCACCGGGGGGTGACCACCATCATCATGGAACGGCAACATTACGCACGAGCGAAATGGGCACGGAGAGAAAGGGTACAATGCCCAGCAGCAGTTCCTGTTCATTTTGAAGAGGACTCGCTATCCGCGCCGCCGCGGCCTGTGTCCATTCGAAAAAGGAGGCCGCCTGCTAACAGCGGCCGCTGTTGGTTTGGGACAACATTTGTGGTTGGGCATTGTACCCATCTTTTCCGTGCCCATTTCGGGCGTCCAAAGAGTTCGGCTGTGTGTTTTTTCTGCTTCTCGCTCTGCCGGGGAGGTGCTGAGAAAGCAGGCGGAGCCAGGCGGAGAGCGTAGCGAAGGGAGAGAGCGCAAAGCAGCGTGTGGGTCCAGCCCCGAGGTACGGTGGAGGCCCATGCCAAGAAGCATCCTGCTTGCCTCCAGGGTGCCCTTGGTTTCTTGGCTTTCGATGGTTCTGCTATGGGGAGCGTGACCTTTCCACACCCAAAACTTCATAGACGCCCTGGGGTTTCAGGGTTGGGTTTCTTGTGGAAGGTTTCTTGTGGACGGGCCTCCACTGTAAAATCAAGGTCGGTTCGGGGAGGGTACCCTAATCAGGGGAACAAGCAATGACAAGGACAACAACTCTGAGGTCCGCGCGGATTTCTCGGATCGGCGCTAGGGCCCCCTGGCGGCGCTTCCGGCGCCGCCCTTGGCGCGCTCCGCGCGCCAGGGATGGGGGTCCAGCGCCGATCCGAGCAATCCGCGCGGACCTCCGAGTATGCTACTGTTTGTTTCTCTACTAGTGTTCTTCGTGCTTGTTGGATGTTCTCCTGCATCCTGGGGGAGGTCGCCCTCGGATGTTCTTCGGTTTGGCCAGCGGAGGGTCTCATGTTCTCGGAGGATGCTTTTCTGCCCCAGGTCGAGCTGTTCGCCGGAACCGGTTTTGCCGACGCCTTTTGACGGGTGCGTCTTCGGTTTTGACGGTCCAGTTTTCGTGAGATGTTAGCAGCGGGAGATCGGGTCAAATTGCAAGTTGGGTCTTGTCATTGTCATTTTTGGCCCCGTCAGGCCAATCTTGAGTCCGGCGTGTCCCTCTACAGGGGGAAGAGTCAAGAATAGTCAAAAGATGGTCCGGGGACGATTTTTCATTATTTTTGATAATTTGGGAGGCATTTTTTGAGTACAGTCGGGGCCCTGAAGAAGGAACCCTTTTCGTTGGGGAGGGGCTCCGCGTTCCTTAAGTGTTTCACAGCTTGCCTCAGGCTTTCCTTACGTTTTCGACAGGAGATCGAAGGTTAACTTATGGAAAAAAGGGGCCTCGTTCCTTATTTAGGGTTCCTTAGGTCAACGCCCCGATGGTATTTTTTTGTTCGCCCAGAATCCTCCTGCAGGGGGGCACGCCCGACCAAGGCCTGCCTGCGTCCCCCGAGCCCGAGCCTTGCGCGTCCCCAGCAGCAGCGACGAGCCAAAAAGCAGCGCCACGCGCCTCGCGCGCCCGCGGCCTGCGGCGGTCCTGCCAGTGGGCTCCTCTTCCTCCTCCTCCTCCTCCTCCTCCTCCTCCTCCTCTCCCTCCTCCCTCCTCCCTCGGCCTGGCCGCCGTCGTCGTCGTCGTCGTCGTCGTCGTCGTCGTCGTCGTCGTCGTCGTCGTCGTCGTCGTCATGGCCAGCCGCGCCGTGCACCGCGCGACGCCCAGGCTGCGAGGTTGCGGCGGCGATCCTCTGGTGGCAGCGGAGCGGCGACGGAAGCGGTGGCGGCGCGCGACGCGCTGGGGCGGCGATGGACGTTGTGCAGCGTCCAGTCAGTCCGTTGAGACACCGAGTCTGGCTGGCCCGCGTCCGACTGGATTCCGCGATTTGGCGATCCGGCGCCGCTCGATCTGACGCACATTGATTTTGGTTCGATCTGATTTTCTGGTCCAGTGTCGGTAGGCGTTTTTTCCCAACCATGCTATGGTGTTGGGTCCTCGTTTTGAAGAGACGGTCCCCGCGTTCCTCCTCTCCTCTCCTCTCCTCTTCCCCTCCTCCTCCTCCTCCTCCTCCTCCTCCCTCCTCCCTTTCCCCCTCACTTTGGCATACCCATGCGGCCGCAACACCCAGTACGGCGTTTTGTGGGCCTAAAGGGAGCTCCACCGAAGGCCCCAGCGGGACCGCCCGCATGCGCCCGCCACAATCAGTACAGCGTTTCGTGGCCCCATGGGGCTCCACCGAAGGCCCCAAGTCGACTGCCCGCATGCGTCCGCCACACCCAGTACAGCGTTTCGTGAACCCATGGGGAACAACCCAGCGAAGGTCCCAGTGGGACCGCCCGCATGCGTCCCCCACCCAATACAACGTTTCGCGGCCCCATAGGGAGCTCCACCGAAGGCCTCAGTGGCACCGCTGCATCCCCCCACCCAGTACAGCGCTTTGTGGCCCTATACAGGCGACCCCGGTTAGTACGTCGACCCTGCCAGATAAAGGGTACCCTTGTGCCCTGCGTCTCGCGGCCCATGCTTCGTACATTCCTGTGGCGATGTGGCCCTTGAAAGGGTCTTGTGTCCTCTCGCGTGTCCTCTCCAATCAAGCCCGACTGTAGGGAGCTCCAGCGAAGGTTCCAGTGGGACCGCCCGCATGCGTCCCCCCACCCAGTACAGCGTTTCGTGGCCCCATTTGGAGCTCTACCGAAGGCCCCAGTGGCACCGCCCGCATGCGTCTCCACAACCCTAGCGCGTCGTGGCCCCATAGGGAGCTCCACCGAAGGCCCCAGTGGGACCGTCCGCATGCGTCCCCCCGCCCATTACGGCACGCCCCATCACGCGTTGCGTGACCCACGGGAAGCGGCACCCACAACGCTTCATTCACAACTACATTTGGTTGGGTCTTTCGCCAGGATAGTTAATTTATTCTAGGTTTCGGCATTTGGCCGAAGGATGGGGGAGGGGGTGGTCTGGGTCTGGGCTGGTGCTTAGTCGATCTGGTTTTACCAGTCGCGCAAGCAGACTTGGGGGAGGGTTCCTGGCCAGCCGCCAGGAAGCAGCTGTCAAAAGCAGCCGAGATCTGGTCTATGGAAAGGGGGAGGGGCGGGGCGCGGGGT
>CAUYUJ010015933.1:139830-162330 GCA_963575745.1 Prorocentrum cordatum | reverse complement strand
CCCAGTGCGACAGTAGTACTGTCGGATTGCACTTCTGAAGGCGCAACACTGTAGTCGTAGTGCTCTTTTGATATGATAGCCGTATTGCAGCAGCGCTAGACTAGTAGTACTCTAAGACTGAGCTAATTGTCGTATTCCGAATATTGGATGAACTAGTCCTTCGCCTGTACTCTTGTAGTGTAGCACTGTGGTAGCACCCGTGCACTGTAGTACTGTAGTGGTATTGCCGTGCTGCTGTAATGGTAGTTCCCTGACAGTACAGTCGTTGTTGTATTGCAGGACCTGCTTTTACGGGCGCGACGCTATTACTGCATTGTCACTCGTACTCGGGGTTTGGCTGTAGTCGTCGTGCGGTCGCACTGTTGCGATGAGAGTATGTTGCTCTAGAGCCCCTGTGCTGGATAAGTGTTTTGGTATTGTAGTTTTGTTGAGGTTGCACTGTAGAAGGAGTGCTCCAGTACTGTAGTGGCGTGGGGGCCTTGGGCTCACTACCTCTCGTTTCTCTTTTCCCGCTTCCGGTGAGGACGCAGGCTCTTAAAACAATAATTTGTTGGGCCTTCATCGGGGCGGATCTTGGTTGCATCTGGCTGCGTTCTCGGCTTCCCGGTCGCAGTAGTCTTGGTCGTGTTCGTCGTCGTCGTCGTCCCGATCCGCCTCCTCCTGCTCGTCCTCCTCCGCCCCCTCCGTTTTTTCTTTCTCCTCTTCCTCGTCCGCCTCCTCCCTCTCCTCCGCCTCCTCCCTCTTCCTCCTCCGCCTCTTCTGCTCCGTCTCCCCCGCCTCCTCCTCGTGTTTCTCCTCCCCCTCATCTGCCTCCTCATCATTCCCTTCCTCATCCTGAGGGGCGGGTCAAACAAGCTTGTTTTTGTTGTTTGATACTTGTTGCCCCCCCCCCCCCACACACACACACACGCACACATTACGCACACACGCAAACACGCACGCACGCGCGCGCAAGCTGACCCAGTTGCGCGGACGCATGGGCGAGGTCGCGCAGGACGCGCGAGAGTCCGATCCCGCTTATGGGACTGGATCGACATGCGAGCTGGATTGGAGATTCTGCACTCCTTCACCATGGAATTGAGTCGCAACGCGACGGCAATTCATGGCCCATAGGCGCCTCTGGAGATGATGGACGCCGACGGAGCGCTGGGGGCAGAGCGGCCAGCGAATTGGAGGGCATCGGCCAAGCCACCTGAGTTTCACTGGGCATGCGAGTTGGGTGCCTCGGGGAATCAGCTGAGGGACGTGCTCGCGACCTTCAATGTGCACCGTTGGCGCAGTTTCGACAGGTTCAACCCTCAGGACTCCGTCGCCCTAGACGACGACGGGGCCCATGTCTTGGTTTGCCACATTGCTTTGGCAGGGGATCGGTGCTGCAGGCCGGAATTTACAGACAAACCCGCGCTCGCAGCTAAGAGGGAATGTGGGGTGAGGCCGCTTGGCCTGCTGGCGGAATATTCTTCTGCTGCGACATTCATGGAATAGCAGTTCGTGGAGTCGGCCGATAGCATGAGGAAGATTAGCCCTACTGTGCCTCCTGCAATTGTGGTGGATGGTCTGGTGCTTCAAAGGAGCGGAGGTGGGCGTCGCGTCTCGTTTGGCATTGCCTTTCGGCTCAGGCCCTCGTCGATGGCCTCGCCGAGGGTGGCGCCCGCGCTGCCGCCGAGAAGTCGCGGCGCCTTGCGTCCATGACGGGCCCCGTCCAAGCCCTCCGTGCGAAGCTGATCGGCATCGCGGGTGGGCGGGTGGTCAAGCAGGCGTGGGATCTTGGCGCTGACTTGTCTCAAGGTCGAGTGGTGGGGGGGGGGGAGTGTTCGCCGATGGGGGGTCACGAGCGGCTGAGCGTCGAGCTCCCGGAGTGCGTCGGCTCCTCAGGAATGGCGGTGGATTGGCGGCGGCAACTCGCGCTGCCCAGCAACGGCCCGGCGCAGGGCACGCGCGCGGTGTGGGTTGCGCGGGGTTGGGCGACGGAGATCTCCAGGCGGCTCGCTCCTTGGATTTCAGAGACACTGTAGCTCGAGTTGATGGAGGGGGGGGGGGGGGGGAGGGGGGGGTGGGGGGGGGGGGGGGGGGGGGGGGGTCGGGGGGGGGGGGGGGGGGGCGCCGCCGCGCGCCGCGCTGTCTCCCGCGCGACGGCTCGATCTTATCTTCAGAACGACCATTGACCCAGTCTGCATGCTGCGTCGTGCCATCTGAGATGGTTGGATGCCCGCGTCGATTTTGCCCCCAGCGGTGGCATGGCCCTCGGCCAACGCATCGAGCCGATGCCAAGTTCGAGGCCCTGTCAGCGCAGTTTGCCTGTCGCAGCTCCGCGTCGGCTGGACCGCCTCAAATCTAGATGCGCGGGCCAATGCCGCCAGCGAGGTGATCTACGAGCCCCTTGCTGATCTGCCTGAGCGCGCGAAGCAGGTGGTGAGGAAGGCAATTGTCTGGTGGAAGTTCCAGGAGGTGGTTCGCGAGCTACGTCGCCTCGGCAGTGGCAGCGCGGGCGCCTGGTTGTTAGCGAATGACGCAGGTGGCCGACCTTGGGCGGCGACGGGCGGAGGCGCGCCAGATCGCTCGCTGCGGGCGGTCGGCGGTTAAATCGTCGGGGGTTTTTCTTCGTTGCAGCGGCCCCAGCCACGCGCGTTCTTCTGACTGCAGTTCGTTCCCTGGCGAGGCTGGCGCGCCGTGGCACCGTCGTGCGAAGCGCGCCCGTCATTCGCCGCAACGTCGCCCCCCCGCGGCCACCGAGCTATTGAACAGGCAGGCCGATCACCCCAACGCGATCACGCTGGTCGAGAGGCTGCTGATGGCGAGGCCCAGGGTGGTCTGGGCAGCGCCGCAACATGAGCTCCTTTCGGCAGTGAGGTGGCTGCGAGAGGACGGTGGCATGCCCTTTCAGGGGGTCGAGCTGTGTTCTGACGGGCCCGCCTTCGACGTGGGCAACCGCGTCGGCATGGCGGGGCGGGCTGTCGCCCGGGCGCATCCTGCCCCTGATTGGATCAAGCCTGGGCCTCATTGTACGCCGCCTGCTGCTGGGTCGACGCCGCTGGGCTTGCGCCAGTCGGTTGGGTCAGGGCGCGGAGCCCCTGGCGATCCTCATTGCAATCAGGCGCTGCCTGGCTCCGATTGCGCTGCGTGTAGATGCCGGCCATGTGGTGGGCGGCCTCCTTCTCCGCGGTCTTGCAAGCACCTGCCACAGCAGCGGCAGTTGGGCATTCCCATGGTCTTTGGCGCGGGATGCCATTGAAGATGTTGGCGGCGCTGGGTGGCGCGCGCTCGCGCTCCGCAAACTCAAAGGACATGGAACGGCTCACGACGCTGTAGCTGGACGGATGACCTCGCGCGGAGGCGCGGGGGCCTCGGGGCCGACGCGCGGGCAAAGGTGGTCACTCGCCCATGCGCTTTGGCACAGGCAGATCGTCAGAGTCTCAGGCGCGCCGACCGTCGCCTGGGCCGGTGGATGGGCCCGTCGCCTGGGCCGCCCTAGCGGGGGCTCCCGCCGCGGCGACGAGAGATGACGTTGACGCCGAGGCGGTCATCGAGCAGCCGTCCAAGATCAACCTCTGCCTCGCCGAGCATAGCCGGGCGTTTCGCAGCGCGGGCGTTTCGCAGCGACCAAGGAGTCGATGCGCCGGTTGTTCTCCGGGCCCTGCGTTCCGCGGCCAGCTGCCTGCGATGTGGTCGTGGGCGAAGTGGCCGCACGGGGCCGAGCGGCATGCGTCCGCGGCGGGCGCGGGCGCAGCAGGTGCGCTGCTCGGCATGGCGGCGGCTTCGCAGGCCGGGGATGACGAGCGCGCTGGCGAAGCGCCTCGAGGCGCGGAGTTGGACGCCGCAGCCAGCTCCAGCCACGCGCCTCCCTCGTTAGCGTCGGGCGGTGGTTCGACTGGTGCACGTGGTCATGAAATTCATATTGAGTGCGCGCATGGAGTTTGCACGTGGTCTGCGTTGATTTGTCTGGCCGCTTTGTCGGCCATCTTCTTCATTCCTACACGCGTTTCGCGTCAGGGCAGGCTCCAAGGTGATGGGTGGTTCTTGGCGTGACTGGTCTCGCGCGTGTATATAAATATATATATATATATATATATATATATATATATATATGTATGCCGTAGCGTTGCGTGGTTCGACCGATCGGGCCTAGGGGCCTGATCGCGCGGCCCCAGCGGTTGCTGCGCGCGCAGCATGGCTGCGCGCGGACACCTGCAAACCACAAAACACGCACGCACGCGCGCACGCGCGCGCCCACACATACACGCACACACGCACACGTGCATACTCGCACACACGCACACGCGCACGCACGCGCACCCACACACACACACACACACGCCCCCGCACTTGCACACCCGCGCGCCCGCACACCCGCACACCCGCCCGCCCGCACACCCGCGCAGCCGCACACACGCTCAAACGCTCACGCGCACACGCGCACAAACGCATGCGCGCACACACGCACAAACGCACGCACGCAAACACACACACGCACACACACACACACACACACTCAGGCACACACGCGCACGCGCACACGCGCACACGCGGACGCATGCGCCGCGCTCGCATGCACGCGCGCACACGCACGCGCACACGAGCACGTACACGCGCGCACACACGCGCACACACATTCACGCGCACACGCACACACGCGCGCGCATTCTCACGCACTCACACACTCGCACACTCGCACGCGCGTGCGCACGCACGCGCACGCGCGCGCGCACGCGCACGCGCCCACGCACACGTTAGGGCACCCGCGCCCGCACAAGCACATGGGCACCCACGCCCGCGCCCGCGCCCACGCCCACACACTGACGCGCGCGCGCACCCGCGCATGCACGCACGCACGCACGCGCGCAATCGCGCGCACGCGCAAGCAGGCAACCACGGAAGCGCGTGCGCACGCGCGCGCGTGCCCTCACGCGCAGACACACACACGCACACACACACACACACACGCACACGCACACGCACACGCACACACACACACACACACACACGCACACGCACACGCACACACACACACACACACACGCGCACGCGCATTCACGCGCGCACGCGCTCGCGCACGCGCGCACGCGCGCGCAGACACATGCGATCGCGCCCACGCTAGCCGCCGAGCCAGGCGGCGGACGCAGCGCCGAAAAAGTGCCCTAAGCGCTGAAGAGGAGAACCGCTTACTGCGCCAGAGAGAGAGGAGAGAAGAAGAGAAAGAGAGAGAGAGAGAGAGAGAGAGAGAGAGAGAGAGATATACATATAGAGAGAGAGAGAGAGAGAAAGAGAAAGAGAGAGAGAGAGAGAGAGAGAGCGATACATATAGAGAGAGAGAGAGAGAGAGAGAGAGAGCGAGAGAGAAACAACCATAGAAATAGGACACACACAAAACAGGGCGGGGGAGAGGTGGAGAGGGGGGCCAAATAACGAACTCGTGAGAGACGCAGGGGGCGGATTCGACCCCAATGCCGGGGCGCGGGCCCGCGCAGATCGGCGACGCAATGAACGGGAAGCGGCGACCTGTTGATGCTGCTGTCTGCTTCGCGCGGCGCGCGCCGCGCGACCTTCGTCAGGGGGGCCAGTGGACTAAGCGCCGATCCGCGGACGGGAATCCAGAACGCATGGAAATCGCAAATTTCAACTGCGCCTGCAGCCTCCCGCGCCCGAAGGTGCCTGCAGCCACCGCCCAGCCTGGCGGCGCCAGACAGAGCCGACGCGCGGGGCGCCAGGGATGCAAGTATCCCCAGGAGCGGGAAGGCGGGGCGAAAGCGCGCGCGCCGCAAGCGACGGCAGGGCGCGAGCGCCGTCGCAAGCGGAATGCAAGCGACAAAGCTTGCAAACGGCGCAACCCCGAGGCGCGCCGCGATCCGCACCGACGCGGCCCCCGCGGCGCGCCTGCATGGAGCGAATAACACAATGCGAGGAGAAAGCATTGCAAACGCGCCGTGGAAGCGCGGGCCCTTCTCGCGGGGCTGCGCGCAGCGCAGCGCAAAACGCAGTGCGAGAAGCGAGCGAAGCCGGCACACCGTGCGCGCGGGCCCTTCTCGCGGGGCCCGCGCGCGGCGCAACGCACGCCGACGCCGCCCTCGCGCGCGCGAGCCCTTCGCGCGGGGCTGCGCGCCGCGAGACGCAAGGAAGCGGGAGGCGGCCCGCGCGCGCAGCTCGGTCGCCTGCGCGCGGGCGGGGCGCGGGCGCGAAATTTGCGCCCGCGCACAACGCGGCGCAGTGGCGCGCGCGCTCCCGATGGCGCTGTGCGCCCACAACATGTGGATTATTAGGGCTTGTCTCCAGCTGCAGCTGCGTGTAAGAAATAAACGCAGACACAGCCAAGCGTCGACTCCCATGAAAATTTGGAACGCGTGGCAAGCGACAGGGGCGGGCGACAACCTGGCAAATTTGGAGAAGCACGGGGGGTCCTGGGATTCGCGTCCAGCTGTTGTCGCGTGCCCCTGGGCCCCTTCGCATCGCGCTGGGCGGCGGCGCGGGCCGCGGGGGCGTGGGTCGGCCGCGGCGGCAGCGCGAGGCGCGCGGCGCCGCGTCGGCGCGGCTGCGGCTGCTGATCGGGGGGTCGTGGACGGGGGGCTATCCCTCCTCGTCCTCCCCCCCCCGGCTGCGCCCCGCGACGACGTGGCGAGGGCCCTGGGCAGCTGCGGGGTCGTCTGGCGCATCTCCGCAGGATGATCTGCCAGTTTGCGCGCGGCGGTGCTGATTTGCATCTTGGTCGAGGGCGCGAGGATGGACGCCGCGGTCGGCTCGGGCGGGCCATGGCCCGGGCCGCAGACGGCAGGGAGAAGCGGGGGGGTCTCTCTTCGCGCGTCGCGCAGCTCGCTGCGACGTCCCATGCCAGATGTTTAACAAGGTGCAAGCACTCATTCATCAAATGGGTCGAGGAGCAGCGGGCCTCGCGCCCAGGGAGGCTCCGCGCGCGACCGCGCGGCGGTGGCGGCTGAGTCTCTTGCCCAAGTCGGGCGGTCGCAGTCGCGAGGGGAAACCTTGCGCGCGAAGCTGCTGGTCGGAAGAATCTTTGGGACTGGTGCAGACGGCGCGCGAGGGCACCGCGCGCGCGCTGCAGTTGCCGCGCAGGGGGGCGCAAGGCGAGGATCTGCAGCCGTTGGAAGTGGGCGCCTTGGATGCGCTCTTTCCCGCCGTTGCAGTTGAGGCTTCAGGGGTCGATGCTACGGCGCCGTTCGATCTTCGGCGTCTACCTGTGGAAGGGCGATCGGCGCATGTGGATAGGCTTTCGTCGGCGGAGCTACAATCGAGAGAGAGAGAGAGAGAGAGAGGAATAGAGAGAGAGAGAGAGAGAGAGAGAGAGAGAGAGACCCGCCCCCGCGCCCTCCAGAATGATTTCTCATGTTTCAGGAACGCTCGCGGACTGACTCGGCGCGCCCCTCGGCGACGATTGCGAGTCGCGACGGTTCTGGTTCTATAGAACGTTGTATAAGACCGATTCCGTTTCATTCAACAGTTGTTGCGTTTTTTTATAAACGCGTTTTTGCGCTTGCAAAGTTGCGCCGCTGCGCGCGCGCGATGGCGCGACTTGAGCGGCGCCCCATGCAATTTCGCGCGCGCTTGTTTGCATGACGGTTCTGGGTGCATCAAACACGTCGTTGGTTTTATACCCATTTGTTCCCCGGGCCTCGGCGGCTGCATATGTCGAGCGTTGCCAAGGGCCCCCCATCGGGGCGCATGCGGCTGGCGACGGTCGCAAATCCGCCGGGCCACAGGCTCAAGAGGAAACTCTGAACGTATAGTGATGCGGTGGATGCGGGGGTGGCTCGGGTCGCCCTCGCACGCGGTGTCTGGCCTGCCCCGGGCCAAGATTTGCGCGCTTCTTTTTAAACCCGAAGGAAGGGTGAGCCATTGGTCTTCTGGCTGAGACAGCCAAAGTTTGGTCGCGTCATCGTTTCAGCGCGACCTCTGAATGGTCGCCTGGTCTCTCGGCCCACTGGGGCGCGGCCGTTGCTGGCGTCAGCGCGTAGCAGCGGCGCTTGCCAGGTCCTTGATCGATGAAAGCGCCCACCTGTCAGACATTCCCGCGGCCGCTTCATCGTTGGACTTCGATCAGTTCCACGACTCGCTCTCGTGGGTCTTATAACGCCGGGCAGCTGTGCAGGCGGGCTGCCCATTTATCGTGGTGCCTAGAGGCTCACTTGCGCGTGGCCCCCAGGTACCTGCGGGGACAGCTTGGCGCGCCTGAGTCGATCAGGGCTACGAGGCCAATGGCGGCTGGCTCCCCTCATGGGTGAGATCTGCGAAATGATCCATGTATCCCTTGTTGCAAGCTCTCGAGTCAGACCGGAGTTTCTCACGTCTTGGACACTCTTGGAAAATATTCGGACTGACCAGGCGGCGAAGTTGGTTGAATCTCGCATGTTGACCGCTGGCAAACAACTCAAGGATGGTATCGATTCCCTTTCGCTCGGTGGTCTCTGGCGGCACTTTTATGGTCTCGAGTCTGCCCACGTTGGGCAAGCGGATGGCCGAGGCAATCGACAAGTCTGTCGTCCCTGTTCAACTTAGCATCGCCGCTGCAGATCAGGGCTGCTATGTGGCGGTGGGTCGTCGACGCACTGCGGCGCAGTTCACGCGGCGCCCAGCAGCTGCAGGGCGCCTTGCTGACAAGTTGCACGCGTTCAAGAAGCGCGCTCGCTTGCGCGAGGCCCCCCAGGGCACCGGGCCCGCGGGGGCCCTGCCCCAGGCGGCATGCGGCCACCAAGCGGCGGGCTCGGCACCCCGCAGTCTCCGTAGATTGCGCGTGGCGCTGCCTCATCAGGAGCGGGGTTCCGCAAGGGCCGATGTCTAACCGCTTCCATGGCCACCTTGTATAACGAGAAGGACCCAGCTTTAGGGCTCAGGCGTCACCTCATCGCTGATTGTCTTATTCTGTGGCAGCAGCATTGAGCACTTCTGGCAGGCGTCGGTGGGGCATGGTTAACGGACCGCTCTCTGCGGTCATTGTTTCAGTGCTTGATGCGGGATTCTATCATATTTATGCGTGCCCCTGCAGGCGCAATTGCTCGCAAACCATGCGAATGGACGGTCCCGACATCGTCGCTCCCCAATGTTTCTGCTAGCGAATTGGATTGCACTGGTATGCTCGAGGACTTGGTGGCAGATTTTGGGCCCCATAGTTGGCAGAGCGCCTGCAAGCATGGCGCAGGTGATGACCTCCAGGCCCAAGGGCGTCGCCTACTCGGCGAGGCGCGAGTTCCAGAGGGTCTCCCGAGGAGGTCAGCATGATCTGGCTGGTCAGACTGTGCGCAGCAGGTGCTGCGCAGCGCCGCGCGTTCGGGCCTTCCCTGCGGGCGCGGCCGAGGATCACCAGGAGGGAAAAAACACACAGACGCAATGAATCGTCGACTCCCAGGGGAAGAAGCTGAACTCGGACCCGGCTGAACTCGGACCCAGCTGAACTCGGACCCGGCTGATCTCGGACCCGGCTGAACTCGGACCCGCTGAACTCGGACCCGGCTGAACTCGGACCCGGCTGATCTCGGACCCGGCTGGACCCGGCTGATCTCGGACCCGCCTCGGCTGATCTCGGACCCGGCTGATCTCGGACCCGGCCTGCGGACTCCGGCTGATCTCGGACCCGGCTGATCTCGGACCCGGGGCCTCCTGGCGCTCCTCCCGGCTTCCGGCTGGGGTTCTCCCGCCCGGCGCTCCTCCCGGCCTCTGGCCGGGGTGCTCCCCCCGGCCTCTGGCCGGGGTGCTCCTGGCCCGGCTCCACAGGCCGGCGCTCCCCCGGCCGGCGTCTCCCCGGCGTCTCCGACCCGGCTGAACTCGGACCCGGCTGAACTCGGACCCGGCTGATCTCGGACCCGGCTGAACTCGGACCCGGCTGATCTCGGACCCGGCTGATCTCGGACCCGGCCTGCCTCCGGCGCTCCTCCTGGCTTCTGCCTGGGGTTCTCCCGCCCGCCGCTCTTCCCGGCCTCTGGGGCCTCTGGCCAGGGTGCTCCCGGCCCGGCTCCACAGGCCGGCGCTCCCCCGGCCGGCGTCTCCTCGGCGTCTCCGACCCGGCAGAACTCGGACCCGGCTGATCTCGGACCCGGCTGATCTCGGACCCGGCTGATCTCGGTCCCGGCTGATCTCGGACCCGGCTGATCTCGGACCCGGCCTGCCTCCGGCGCTCCTCCCAGCTTCCGGCTGGGGTTCTCCCGCCCGGCGCTCTGGCTGGGGGTGCTCCCCGCCTGGCTCCACGCCGGCGCTCCCCTGGCCGCCGGCGTCTCCCCGCCATCCCGCCGTCTCGGACCGGGCTGATCTCGGACCCGGCTGATCTCGGACCCGGCTGATCTCGGACCCGGCTGAACTCGGACCCGGCTGATCTCGGACCCGGCTGATCTCGGACCCGGTCTGTTTCCGGCGTTCCTCCCGGCTTCTGGCTGGGGTTCTCCCGCCCGGCGCTCCTCCCGGCCTCTGGCCGGGGTGCTCCCGGCCCGGCTCGAGGCCGGCGCTCCCCCGGCCGGCGTCTCCCCGGCGTCTCCCACCCGGCTGATCTCGGACCCAGCTGATCTCGGACCCGGCTGATCTCGGACCCGGCTGAACTCGGATCCGGCTGATCTCGGACCCGGCTGATCTCGGACTCGGCCTGCCTCCGGCGCTCCTCCCGGCTTCCGGCTGGGGTTCCCCCGCCCGGCGCTCCTCCCGGCCTCTGGCTGGGGGTGCTCCAGGCCCGGCTCCTGGCCGGCGCTCCCCCGGCCGGCGCCCCCCCGGCGTCTCCGACCCGGCTGAACTCGGACCCGGCTGAACTCGGACCCGGCTAATCTCGGACCCGGCTGATCTCGGACCCGGCCTGCCTCCGGCGCTCCTCCCGGCTTCTGGCTGGGGTTCTCCCGCCCCCGCCGTTCCTCCCGGCCTCTGGCCGGGGTGCTCCCGGCCCGGCTCCACGGGCCGGCGCTCCCCCGGCCAGCGTCTCCTCGGCGTCTCTCGGACCCGGCTGATCTCGGACCCGGCTGATCTCGGACCTGGCTGAACTCGGACCCGGCTGATCTCGGACCTGGCTGATCTCGGACTCGGCCTGCTTCCGGCGCTCCTCCCAGCTTCCGGCTGGGGTTCTCCCGCCCGGCGCTCCCCCCCGCCTCTGGCTGGGGGTGCTCCTGGCCCGGCTCCACGCCGGCGCTCCCCTGGCCGCCGCCGTCTGACCGCCATCCCGCCGTCTCGGACCCGGCTGACCTCGGACCTGGTCTCGCCTGGGCGCTCCCGGCGCGCCCGTCCTCTCTGGCTGCACTCGGACCCGGCTCATTTCGGACTTGCCTGAACTCCGAGTCGGTTGATTTCGCTACTGGCTGATCTCAGACCCACCTCCTGCCAGGTGCGATCCCGCTGGTCCTCCCGACTTCCGCGGCCTCGGGTTCTTCCGGCCGGCGCCCTCCCGCCTCCGGCGCTTTCCCGGTCGGCGTTTCCTCGGCGGTCTGGCGCTGTCCCGGCTCTCGGCCGGCGCGCCACCGGCGCTCACCCGGCGGCTCCGGCGCCTCCCCGGCGTCTGGTGCCTCAATGTCCGCGGCGAGCACGCGAGAGCCCCATGTTGAAAAGTAACCTCCCTCCATCCCTGCACTGCGACAGACGTTCACGACGATTGTCCGCGGCCATCAGGCGAGAGCCCCATTTTGGAAAGGAACCTCCCTCCACCCGCGTAACAGACTTCAAGACGATTGCACGCGGCGCTAAGGCGAGAGCCGCATTGTGAACACAAACCGCCCTCCATCGTGTAAATGTTGCACAATAGTACACTTCAGGATCATACATGGCGATCGTACATGGCAAGGGAGTCTCTGGCGAAACGCCTGCCTCCCCCCCCCCCTACACACACGTTCCGTGGTGCGCCAGGGAGGATTTCTTTTAAAGGGGAGAGGATGGAGGAGGACGAGGAGGAGCGGGAGAAAATGAAGAACGGGAGCCGTGGCTGTCTTACGGGCTCTGTGGCCGCCCAGTTCGCGCGCGTGGGCGGTTTTGAAGGTGTCCTTGGGCCCAGGGCGGGCGGCCCTACAGCACTTCCTCCATCCTTTCACATGGGCCACAGGAGCATGCTCAGACGCCCACGCCGTACAGGCATGCAATTGGATATTGACGTGCATTTTCGCGCGGTGGCTCTCAGGCTCGGAATGGCCATGGCAATGTCGACGGTGATGATGGCAGCGACGGCGGAGTACGATTCCGACGGCGACGACTGCGGCCACAGAGACCATCACGACGACGACGTCGACGACGACGACGTCCTCTTCCTCCCTCCTCCCTGCTCCTCCTTCCTTCCTTCCTCCTTCCTCCTTGCTCCTCCCCTCCCGTCTCCTGTGCAGGAGACTCGGCGGCAGCTGTAATCCCGGAAATGGGTTCCAGGGGATCTTTCTCCGGCCTTTGTGGCCATGCACTCTGTGTCTTTCAGGTGTGGCATGCGTTGTCATGCCTTGCGTTGTCATGCATTCCATTGTTGTGCAATGCAGCGCAGCTCCTTCCAAGTTTCCATCGCTCTGCCTTGCATTGTTCTGCCTTCTTGACTTCGCTTTGCGATGCATTGCATTCCATTGCGATCCATAGCATTCGCTTTGAGTCCTTTGTGGGTTTTCCATTATGCCCTCCGCCTACACCTTTATGTCGTCGCGCCATTCCCAGCCCAACCACGTTTTCTTCACAGGGACCTTGGCTCAAGCGTTTCCTTTCGATCGCACTGCCTTCTGCCAGCCATCTGGTCCCATGGCATCCGCGACCTTCCGAGCGCTGCCCTCTTGCTCGATTAGCCTACGGCGTCGAGAAGACAAGCGCGACGTTGCCTTCCAGGTGGCAGCCGGTCTGGGCATCGAGCCGACGTGGTTGGCGGGAACCGATGGGGATTCCCTCAAGGCACGGAGTGGGTATGCTAAGCGTTGCCAGGGCGGGCCGGGCGGCCGGGTGCTTTGCTCCTGGTTCGACGCCGCACACAAGACGCGCCGTATTCGGTATGTGCGAAATGCCAAGTCGAATTGGGGCACGCATTGGGGGACCTTGGGCTGTCTGATGAGCCACGAGCGTGCTTTGGCGCAGCTCCAAGACGCTCCTGCCCTCATCGTCTTGGAAGACGACATCCGCCTGGCAATCGATGCCAAGGAGGCCTGCGCGATGATTGCGCAGGCTCTCCGTTGCATCCACAAGGACCACAAGGATTGGCTGATCCTGTACCTTGGCTGCTCTACCACTCCGTGGTCTGGGCCCTTGCGCAAGGTGCGCGGAGGGCCGGCTGGTTTGTGCTGCGCCCGGCAGGCTTACCAGAGCCATGCGTTCGTGATCTCGCAGGCGGGGGCGGAGATTTACTGTGAATACCTTCGCAAAGGCTTCCCTGCGGAAAACGCGCTGCTGAACATGGTGCGTCGGTGCCCCTAGATGTGCTTTGCCCTGGACCCTCTCGTGCTTGCGCAGGAGCAGAAGAAGCTCACGCAGAGCGACATCCGCGAGTCCACCGTGGCCTACCGGTCCGGCGCTCCACGCGCACGGAAAAGGGGCCACGCCAGCATCGCCAGGAGAAGGGCGTCGTTGCCGCAGGCGCAAGCGGCTGGGAGCGCAAGCAGGAAGGAGTGGCTCCGAAAGACGCGCCGAGCCAGCGCCAGACGCAAATCCAAGCGCACGCAGACCAAGGCCGGTTGTCGCGGCTCCCACACCCTGTGCATGTCGGGGTGGGCGTCTTGCTCCGCGGGCGCCCAGGCAAAAGTTGCGCGCCCCAGCGTCCGGGCGGCCATCGTGGAGCGATGGGGCCAGACAGCATCCTCCAGCCTCCGGCACAACCCGCCGCCGCCCATTGTCCCCCACTGGGCTCTTTCCCCTGAGGCGTAAGGGTGACCCCGTCAATGTGTTCTCAGCGTTTCGTGCTCCATGGGCATGTCATGGTCCTCATGGGGGGCCTTTGCAAGGATGCCATGACTGCAGATTCGTGCGGCCATGGCCTGCTAATCGGCTCTCCTGGTCTGCCGCGAGTGCATGCGCTTCGACTCTTTCCCCGACCGAGCGCGCTCTTGTGCGCGTGCAGGGGCTCTCTCAGGCGCGGCCGCGCCACCCGGTGGCTTTCCGCCTCTTTCCTGCCCGCCATGGAGTCCCCAGCGCGCGGGCGCGCGCGCGCGCGATGGCCATGCCGCCCAGATGGGACGCACGGATCGCCTCTTCGTCTCCATGTTTCACCCTGCGCCGCCATTTCCCGCGCGCGGAGCATCGACGGGCCACCGCTGGGCATGCGCCAGTTTTGCGAATGCACCCTTTTCCGTTTCAGCGACCTCGCGCCCGCGGCATCTCTCGCGCTCCCGCGGAGGTCCACGGGGCACCTGCCGCGCGGAGTCCGTTCTTTCTTGCCTGCGTTTTCCTTGCGGTGCGTCCTCCATGTGAGTGCGGAGCGGCGGCGCCCGCTTTCCCGGGCGGCGGACTCTCGCGTTCCGCGCGCGGGCCCGCGTCGGGGATTCCAGAGACAATCTCTGCCTCCGGCCCTGCGCGCTCGCCACGCAGGGGCCGCCTGCCCGCTGGCGCGCCGCCGGGAAACGCGGCGCGGTCCGTCTGCGCGCCATCGTGGTCGCGGGAGCCCGGAGAAGGTGGCGGCGAACGTTTCAGGATGCGCTCCTCGCGCGAGGCTGGTCGCCGTCGCCGTCGGTCCCGCGCGCTGGGGGGCCCTGTGGCGCATGAGGGGCCACGAGCGTGCTCTGGCGCAGCTCGAAGAGGCTCCTGCCCTCATCCTGTCGAACTCCGCCTGGACATCGAAGCAGAGGCCGCCTGCGCGATGATGGCGCAAGCTCTCCGCTGCATCAAAATTGAGCACGTGGGTGGGCTGCTCCTGAACCTCTTCGCTGCCGCGCCACTGCGTCGTCGGGGCCCCCCCGCCAGGTGCGCGGCGGGCTGCCTGTCCTGCGTCGCGCGCGGCAGGCGAGACGTGCGTTCGTGATATCCGAGGCGGTGGCGAATTCTTACGGGGAGTACCGCAACGCGCTGCTGAACATGGTGCGCTGGCGCCCCTGGATGCGGTTCGCCATGGGCCCTGCCTGGCCAAAGCATGAGCGGAAGTAGTCGCCGAGCGACTTCCGCAAGTCCACTTTCACTCTCCGTGCGGCGCTCCAAGTGCATGGAAAAGGGGCCACTGCAGCAACGCGCAGAGACTGGCGTCGTTACCCCAGGTGCAAGCGGCAGGGAGCACCAGCAGGAGTGAGTGCCTCGGAAAGCCTCGCCCACCCAGCGCCAGACGCAAAACGCAGCGCTCGCAGACAAAAGCTGGATGCCGTGGCTCCCGCGCACTGCGCATGTCCGGGTGGGCGTCTTGCTCCGCGGGCGCCCAGGCAAAAGTTGCGCGCGCCAGCGTTCGGGCGGCCATCGTGGACCGATGCGGACAGGCGACGGCGCAATGCTCGGCCTGCCAGACACCGCCCTCCAGTCTCCGGGGAAACTCGGCGCCGCGCTTGTTCCCAAATCGGACTTCTCCCGTGCGCCTTACGAGTTACTCCCCTAAGTGTGTGTCCGTGTGTGCGCGCGTGTGTGTCTGTGGGTGTGTTCGCAAAGGCTTGTCTGCCATTGGAACTCCACGGGCCTCGTCGCGGGGCTTTGCATCTCTGCCCTCGTTGCAGAGTTGCGCGGGCATGGCCTGCTGCTGGGCTCGCCTGCTCTGACACGCGTGCTTCCGACGGCTGTCTTCGCGCGACAGCGCGCGCCCCTGCGTCTGTGCAAGGGGCTCTTTCAGCAGGCGCGGGCGCGCCACCCCGTGGCTTTTCGCTTTCCACTTGCCCTTCGCGGAGTTCCCTGCGCGCGCGCGCGGTGGCTGCTCCGCGCAGATGGGCTTCGCGGACCAGTCGTTTTCCAAAATTCTGGCGCCCGCGAAGGGCTTTCCCTGCACCGGCGATTCCCGCGCGCAGGACATGGACGGGCTCCCGCTGGGCTCCGCGCGCGCGGATGCTGCTACTTCCATGGCAGCGCGCGGACGCACGTAGCATCCCCAGCGCTCCCGAGGACGCCCACGGGGACTCCTGCCGCGCGGACGCCGTCCTTGCCTGCGTGTTCTAAGCGCACGTCCTCCATGTCTGCGCGGACCCCGGGCGGCAGACTCCCGTCTCGTTGCGCGCGCGCCACGAAGTCAGGGAGTCCATGGTGAATCTCTCGCAAGGGCCCCTCGACCGTGCGACAGAGGGGCCGCCGGGCCACTCGCCTGCGACTGCCGCATTGCCGCTGGGACACTCGGCGGGGGGCGCCTGCGCGACATTGCGGTCGCGGGAGTCTGCTGAGGGCGTCTCCAAACGTCTCAAGGAGCGCTCCTCGCGCGAGGCTGCTCGCCGTCGGCCCCGCGCATGTGTGGGCGCTGCGCAGTTGGGCAGCGCGGAGCGCCGCAACTCGCAGATGCCGCGCGCGTGCATTAGTCATGCCGCGCGCCGCGACTGATCTACACACGCGGCGCGAACGGTCCTCGCCGGACTGGCTCCACGCGCGCATGCGTGTCCCGTTCGGTACTCATGGATGCGGATTCGCGCAAGTAGCGCATGCATCATCCAAGCGGCTGCACCGCCTGGACTGGATGCGATGGGCCGCTTTGCGTCTTCAGAACTTTTACACGACATGGTTTACAGCCCGCGCGTCGTGGCCGCCGAGGGTGCTCCACCGAAGAGACCCCTCTTGCGCCGCCATGCGTCCCCTCCACAACTTTCATTATTTTCCCTCACACCTTTTCCCGGCATCACGGTGACTTGCACCGAAGGCCTTGGCGGCGCCGGCCGCATGCGCCCCCGTCGCCCATGGCGGAACTGCCCACGCACGTTCCCCCGGCCCATGCAATGCGAAGGCCCCACTGCCCCCGCCCGCATGCGTCTCCGCAATCCTCTTCGGGACACTTATCACACGTCGCGTGACCTCATGGGGACCTCCACCGAACAAGGGCCCACTGGCGTGGCCCGCGCGCGTTCCCGCCGACCATACCACCACTCACCACACTCGTTCCTTCGGACCCTGGGGAGCTCTACAGAATCCCCCACTGGCAATGCCCGCGTGCGTTCCCGTTATCCAGTTCGGGACACCGCATGCACGTTCCATGGCCTCACGGATACCTCCACCGAAGGCCCCACTGGCGCCGCCCTCATGCGTCCCCGGTATTCAGGGCTCTTTTGGAGGCCCTCCTGGGGCCATATTGGAGGCTTCCTGGCCCCTCCTGGGGCTCTCTTGGGACCGTCCTGGGGCTCTCTGGGGGCCCTCTTGGAGGCCTTGAGGTCTCATCGATGAAAGATGTGGGGGTTCTTTAAGTCAGTGCCCCCGTCGGGACCCGAAAATGAGCCTCTTGGGGCTCTCTTGGGCCGCTCTTGGGGCGGTCCTGGGCGCTCTTGTTGCCGTCTTGGAGCCCTCCTGGGCCTCTCTTGGGGCCCTTGTGGGCCATCTTGGAGCCATCTTGAGGCCTCAAGAGCTCATCGGACGCGAAAGGGCGACAATGCAAAAAACATCGAAAAACAAAACGGATTTCAAGGATTTTGGCCTCTTGAGGGCTTCATTGGAGGGCTCGAAAGGCACTTGGAGCCGTCCTGGGGCGGTCTCGAGAGCTCTTGGATGTCTGTTGATAGCTATCTTCTATCTTGAACCATCTTGGGAAATCTTGCTTGACCTTGGAGGCTATCTTGAGCTCTTTGAGGCCCTCTTGGAACAATCTTAGGCCATCTTGGGCGCTCCTATTCCTCGCGGGAAGGCGCCTCTAGGCCCAGGGGGAGGGGGTAGGGGGAGGGGGAACCCCCTCCCCGAAGGGGAAGAAAGGGGTTTGGCAGAACGAGCTCGCTAGACCACTCACGCCCTAAAGGGCTTGTGGGATTATCGGGAACGCACATTCCAGATGGCTCGATGGGCTCTTTGTTGCCTTGCGGTCCTGAGAGACGGGGAGGGGGCGAGGGCACATGGCCGGCCGAGTTCGGGCGCGGCCGGGTCCGAGATCAGCCGATGGCTGAACTCGGACCCGGCTGATCTCGGACCCGGAAACTCGGACCCGGCTGAACTCGGACCCAGCTGATCTCGGACCCGCTGAACTCGGACCCGGCTGGTCTCGGACCCGGCTGATCTCGGACCCGGCTGATCTCGGACCCGGCTGATCTCGGACCCGGCTGATCTCGGACCCGGCTGATCTCGGACCCGGACGCTCTCGCTGCAGCGCGGGCCTCGGTCCGAAATCAGCTGGGTCCGAGTTCAGCTGGGTCCGAGATCAGCTGGGTCCGAGATCAGCTGGGTCCGAGTTCAGCTGGGTCCGAGTTCAGCTGGGTCCGAGTTTTTGGGTCCGGGATTCCGGGTCCGAGATCAGCTTGGGTCCGAGTTCAGCTGGGTCCGAGTTCAGCTTGGGTCCGAGTTCAGCTGGGTCCGAGTTCAGCTGGGTCCGAGTTCAGCTCGTGTCCAGGAAAATGTGCAAACATATGGGAACTGGGGGGAAAACGAAAACCCCAAAAATATGGGAAACTATGGGGATCGTTTTATTTGTGTGTATTTATTTGTGTGTTCTGGGGCCCCTTTAGATCAGTTGCACCAGACGTCATTTTCGGGACTCCTGGGTCTGAGGGGTGGGGGGCGGTCGGGGGTGTCTTTGGGGTGTCAGTAGGAAGGAATCAATCTGCCCCCCGTGCGGAGCTGCTTTCCTTTTTGTTTGTGCCTTGAGAGCACGAGTGGCCCTGTCCACTTTACCACGGACCACTATCCCTTAGTGTTGAGATGGGAACGGGGTCGGGCTAGCTCGGCGGGAGGCATACTTGGGACACATGATTTCGGATTCGAATTGTTTTCAAGTCTAGAGGTCCGGGCCAGGTCACTCTTGAATGGGCGGCCTCTCGCCGGGATCTGGACTGCCCCGAGTTGTCCGACCATGCGCGTTTCGCCTGTGCTTGTAATCAGTTAGCTTGTGTCGCTGCTGGTGGAACAGCCGCCCGGTCTTGGCAGTTAGCCTGTACAAGTGAGCCCAGGGTTGATTGTTGGGGACGCGCAAGCCGCCGTGATCAGGAAGCGAACCCGACGGGGCCTGGTGGTTTCGTGCATGGCCGACCCCGATATGGTCCGTTCGGACAAGGCCCCCGCGGAAAGGACCCGCAAGGGCTCAACCCTCGACCAGGCTTTGCGCGTCAGCGAGCGCAAGTCTGTGGTTCATGGTAAGTATGTCAAATGCTTCGTTTGCGATTTCATCTCCGAACGGGGGGCCTGCTTGCAGCTTGTGGGCCCCCTTGTATCCTTGCAGTCGGTGTCGACCACTTCCCGTCCGAGGTGGTTTGTTGTGTTGGCGGCCTTCTTTCCGTGGACGGGACGGCTTAGCATCCATCCCACAGGCTGGCTTTTTGGGATCTTCGCAGCTTCTATTTCAGCTAGTGTCGCGGCCGATGTGCGACCTCGGGCGACAGGCAGTTAGCTGCGCATTGCGAGGCCCCTAGCAAGACGGGGCTCCATACGTTGGGTCGGATTCGCGAGTAGTTGTTTCCCTCGTACGCGGGGCCTTCCAATGCTTCGGCCAACCACCGAGAGGCTCGGCTTTGGGCGGCCGCGGGCCAGCGCGCCCTCGGTTCCGAGGCTTGCGCCGAGGAGGCGAGAGGGAGGAGGAGCGAGGAGCCAGGAGCGAGGAGCGAGGAGCGAGGAGGAGGAGGAGGAGGAGGACTCAAGTAGGGCCAACACTAGACTGACCTCGACCCGCGAGGGGGCCTCTCCTCTCCCGCGGTCGCGGGGGGGGTTGGGCCAGAGTGCGCCCCCGACTTCGGGGTGCGGACGCAGGTCCAAGGCTTGGTTCCTGCTTCTGGTTTTTCTCCTCTGGGCACGCCGTGCTTGCCAAGACGTTCCAACACGTTCCCCCGCTTCCTCCTTTTCCTCCTCCTCTTCCTCCTCCTCCTCCTCCTCCTCCTCCGCTTCCTCTTTCTCCTCGTCCTCCTCCTCCTCCACCTCCTCTTCCTCCTACAGTCGGCCCGGATTAATAGGTCGACCCTGCCAGCTCAAGGGTACCCTTGTGTCCTGTGCCTCGCGACGCGTGCCTTCTTACACTCCTGTGGCGATGTGGCCCTCGGAAGGGTCTTTTGTGTCCTCTCGCGTGTCCTCAGGACACGCGAGAGGACACATGATTGATTGATGATTGATTGACACAGCAGTCGAGAGTCCTCTCGCGTGACCTCAGGAGGAGTACGGTCGGACCTGATTGGACAGTGTCCAATCAAGGCCGACCGTACTCCTCCTCCTCCGCCTCCTCCTCTTCCTCTGGACCTCCCAGGTGCGGTCGGAGGAGGTGGGGCCGGACGGTCGCGCCGCATCGCCGATCGCCTCCACGCCGACGTCGTGGAGGCGTCGCCGACGTCGCCGATGCCTCGCCGATGCCGCGGCAAGGCAGCGCATCCCGCCGACCCCATCTGCTCGGACCCCACGTCGGAGGCCTCCAGGGACGAGCTCGGCCGGACGCCCAGTTCCTGCTTCCAGGGGCCGCTCGGAACGATGGTTCTCCAAGCCCCACCGTTGCCCATACCCCATCTTCCCGAAGCCCGGATTTAGACACGGGCGCCGCCCGGGGGATCAACATTCGGGGATTTCGGCATGCATATTCGCGCAGAGGGATCGCGCTGCATCGCCGATGAATTGACGATGCGGCTTGATGTGGGGCCCGTGTTTCCCCACGCCGACGTCGCCGATGCATCGCCGACGTCGCCGATGCATCGCCGATGCATCGGCGTTGCATTGGCGGTGCGGCGCGATCCTTCGACCAAATCTGCTCGGACCCCATCGAGGAGGCCTCTGGGTGGGGCAATAGGGTCTCGGCTCCCAGGGGGTGGATATGGATAAGGCCTCGCAATCTTCACGCTTAAGTCGGGCCTGTCCCTCTACAGGGGGAATATTCAAAAATATGTTTAAATTAGTATGGGGACTATTTTTTGAGTATTTTTGGACATCTTGCGAGCATTTTTACCCACATGCTTCGTGAGGTTCTGGTTTTCTTCCCTGTCGCGCCGCACCCGCGTCTCCTCACACCTCCCCTCCTCTCTCTTTCTTCCTCCCCTCACTCACACACACACACACACTTCACTCTTCCCCCCCCTCGTCACAGCACTGCTCAGCTCAGCTCAACTCACCTCAGCACAGCACAGCACAGCTCAGCTCAGCACAGCTCAGCACAGCCCAGCACGGCTCAGCTCAGCACAGCACAGCACAGCACAGCTCGTGGCACTTTCTCGACACCACAGGGGGTGCGCAGGGGTTGGTCTCTCAGCTCGGCCGCTATCCACGACACTAGCGCAAAGCCCAGCAGGCGTGGCACTCTCTCGACACCAAAGGGGGTGGGCAGGGGGTGGTCTCTCAGCTCGGCCGCTATCCACAACTCTGGCGCAAAGCCTAGCAGGCGTGGCACTTTCTCGACACCACAGGGGGTGCGCAGGGGGTGGTCTCTCACCGCGGTCCCTATCCACGACACTGGCGCAAAGCCTAGCAGGCGTGGCACTTTCTCGACACCAAAGGGGGTGGGCAGGGGGTGGTCTCTCAGCTCGGCCGCTATCCACGACACTGGCGCAAAGCCTAGCAGGCGTGGCACTTTCTCGACACCACAGGGGGTGCGCAGGGGGTGGTCTCTCAGCTCGGCCGCTATCCACGACACTGGCGCAAAGGCTAGCAGGCGTGGCACTTTCTCGACACCACAGGGGGTGCGCAGGGGGTGGTCTCTCAGCTCGGCCGCTATCCACGACACTGGCGCAAAGGCAGGCGTGGCACTTTCTCGACAGGCAGTGCGCACTTTCTCGACACCAAAGGGGGTGCGCAGGGCGTGGTCTCTCAGCTCGGCCGCTATCCACGACACTGGCGCAAAGCCTAGCAGGCGTGGCACTTTCTCGACACCAAAGGGGGTGCGCAGGGGGTGGTCTCTCAGCTCGGACGCTATCCACGACACTGGCGCAAAGGCTAGCAGGCGTGGCACTTTCTCGACACCACAGGGGGTGCGGAGGGGATGGTCTCTCAGCTCGGCCGCTATCCACGACACTGGCGCAAAGCCTAGCAAGCGTGGCACTTTCTCGACACCACAGGGGGTGCGCAGGGGGTGGTCTCTCAGCTCGGTCGCTATCCACGACACTGTCGCAAAGCCTAGTAGGCGTGGCACTTTCTCGACACCACAGGGGGTGCGCAGGGGGTGGTCTCTCAGTTCGGCCGCTATCCACGACACTGGCGCAAAGCCTAGCAAGCGTGGCACTTTCTCGACACCACAGGGGGTGCGCAGGGGGTGTTCTCTCAGCTCGGCCGCTATCCACGACACTGGCGCAATGGCTAGCAGGCGTGGCACTTTCTCGACACCACAGGGGGTGCGCAGGGGGTGGTCTCTCAGCTCGGCCGCTATCCACGACACTGGCGCAAAGGCTAGCAGGCGTGGCACTTTCTCGACACCAAAGGGGGTGCGCAGGGGGTGGTCTCTCAGCTCGGCCGCTATCCACGACACTGGCGCAAAGGCTAGCAGGCGAGGCACTTTCTCGACACCACAGGGGGTGCGCAGGGGGTGGTCTCCCAGCCCGGCCGCTATCCACGACACTGGCGCAAAGCCTAGCAGGCGTGGCACTTTCTCGACACCACACGGGGTGGGCA
>CAUYUJ010015933.1:130000-139730 GCA_963575745.1 Prorocentrum cordatum | reverse complement strand
GGAGGAGGAGGAGGAGGAGGAGGAGGAGGAGGAGGACTACGAGTAAGAAAAGAAACCGAATACGAATCATTAGAAGACGAAGACGATCGGAATACTACGAATACTAATAAGATTGATGATGCTGCTAATGATCATACTACTACTACTAAAACTAATACTAATACTAATAGTAGTAGTAATACAAACATTAATACTAAAAACAATATAATAATACTAAGAATAGTAATACTAGTAATCAGTATTAAACATAGTCGTAGTCGTACTACTAATACTACTACTACTTCTAATAATATCAATAATACTAAGAAGAGGAAGAAGACGAATACTATTAATATGAATAATAATAGTAGTAATAATAATGCTAATAATAATAATATTCATAATACAAATACTAATACTAATAATACGAATACTCATACTATTAATAATATTAATAATAATACAAATACGGATACTAATACTACTACTATTACTAATACTAATGATAGTAATAATAATGATAATAGTAGTAATACTAATGCTGATAATAATAACAAAAACTAATAATAATAATAAAACTAGTAATAATAATAATAATGAAAATAATAATAATAATAACACCAACAATAATACTAATACGCATACGACTGCTAATAGTAATGAGAAGAAGACTAAGCATAATAATAATAATAAGAAGAAGAAGAAGAATAATAATACTACGAAGAAGAAGACGAGGAGGAGGAGAAGGAGGAGGAGAAGGAGGAGAAGGAGGAGAGGTGGCGGAGGGGGAGGAGGGGGAGGCAGGTGGAGGAGGAGGCAGGACGAGGAGGGAGGAGGGCAGGAGGGAGAGGAGGAGGGAGGAAGGGAGGAGGGGAGGAGGAGGAGGAAGGAGGAGGAGGAGGAGGAGGGAGTGTGAGGAGAAGGAGGGAGGAGGGAGGAGGAGGAGGAGGAGCGGAGGCGGGAGGAGGGAGGGAGGGAGGGAGGGAGGTGGGAGGAGGGAGAGGGAGGAGGGAGAGGAGGAGGAGGAGGAGGAGGAGGAGGAGTAGGCGGGAGGAGTAGGAGGCGGAGGAGGAGGAGGAGGAGGAGGAGGAGGAGGAGGATGGAGGAGGAGGAGGAGGAGGAAGAGGAGGAGGAGGAGCAGGAGGAGGAGGAGGAGGAGGAGGAGGAGGTGGAGGAAGAGGATGATGAGGCGGAGGAGGAGGAGGAGGAGGAGGAGGAGGAGGAGGAGGAGGAGGAGGAGGAGGAGGAGGAGGAGGAGGAGGAGGAGGAGGAGGATAGGGTCTGAAGGGTCGGCTTGACAGGGTCGGAGGATCGCTCCGCATCGGCGGCGTGGCTCGATGCGCAGCCCGATGCATCGCGACGCCGACGTCGCCGCTGCACCGCCCACGCATCGCCGACGAATCGCCGACGCATGGCCGGTGAACATGGATGATGCGTCGGGGATGCATCGGCGACGCGGCGTGATCCTGCGACCCCACCTATACTCCCAGACCCCCGACATCATGATTTTGTTCATAAGGTCGACCCCCCGAGGTCTCGACCCGTTCCCCAGGACCGTCTTCCCGTCCTGAGTCGCTCTGTGACGGCCCCGAGGGCCGGTGAGGGCCCCCCGAGACGGAACGTGGCGAACAGCCCCCCCGTCGTGATGTTTTCCCCCCGACGGGGGCCTGGGCTCGGACCCCATCTGGGAGGCCTCGGCTGAGCGCGATGAGCTCGGCGCCGCAGAGCGCTGGAGGCCTCGAGTGGCAGCTCGGCCTGCGCGGGAGCTGCCGCGCCGCGCGGCCCGGCGCCGCCGCCCGGAGCAGCGGCTCCCGAGAGGCCTCGCGGGAGGGCGCGCCGCCCGTCGGGGCCTTCGCCATCGCCAGGCCTCGGGCGCTGCCAGAGGGTGGACCCCAGCTCGCGGCGGCCCCAGCTTCTCCCAGGGGGCCCCAGGTCCCAGACCCGATGGCGCCGTAGGCAAGAGTCAGGGCGGCAATCGGGCTTGGGCGAAGGCTCGAGCTCTCTCGCTGGGGGCCCTCGCAGGGCCCCGCGCGCCAGGAGAAGGGCCCTCGAGGAAGAGCTGGCCCCCGGGGAAGAGGTCGGGACGTCCGAGGGTGCCGCATGGAGAAGGTCAGGACATCGCATGTCCGGGATGGTCTCTCCAGAGCCCCCCCCCAAATGAGGCCCACAGAGGGCCCCGAGAGGGGGGCCGAGGATGATGAGGACGAGGATGATGATGATGAGGATGATGATGAGGATGATGAGGAGGAGGAGGAGGGGGAGGATGCTGTTGATGATGCTGCTGCTGATGATGGTGGTGGTGGTGATGATGCTGCTGCTGTTGATGATGATAATGCTGTCGATGATGATGATGATAATGCTGATGATGATGACGCTGATGATGAAGTTGTTGATGATGGTGTTGACGATGATGCTGATGATGGTGGTGATGCTGATGTTGTTTATGTTGATGATGATGATTCGTATGATGATGATGATGATGAGTTTGATAATGATGCTGCCGATGATGATGATGCTGATGATGCTGCTGATGATGTTGCGGATGAAGTTAATGTTGATGATGATGATGATGATGATGATGATGATGCTGATGATGCTGATGATGATGATGATGATGATGATGGTGGTGATGATGATGATGATGAGGATGGTGAAGATGATGAGGATGGTGAGGATGATGAGGATGATGATGACGATAATTCTTGACGCTTCGCGTATCCCCACCAGCCCATCCAGAAACGATGTCCAGGCAAGTTGAAGAGATCAGGGAAGTGGAGGGGCAACGAGAGGGACAGCCGATCCGTGCAAAGGATGAGGCGGAAGAGGAGGCCAGATGGATAGAAGGGGGGGTGACGAGGAACCGAGCGAAGGAGGAATGAGGAGAGTGATGACGCTGGGTGGATGGTTGAATGCCGCTCGGATGCCTCTTGGAAGCCTTTTGGAAGCCTCTTCGGGCGTCTTGGGGGTCTTTTGGCAGTCAATGGGGGCTCTTGGGCGTCTTGGGTGCTTCGGGGGGGCCTCTTGAGGCCGCTTGGGATCCTCTTGGGGGGCTCTTTGGGGCCTGTTGGAGGCCTCTTGGGGGTCTCTTGGAGCTTTGGCGGCCTCTTGGAGCCTCTTGGAGGCCTCTTGGAACCTTCCTGGGAGCCTCTTGGAGCCTCTTGGGGGCTTCTTGGGGCCTCATGGCGGCCTCTTGGGGCCATCTTGGGGCCATCTTGGCGCCTCTTGGGGCCTCCTGGGCGCCTCTTGGGGCCATCTTGGAGGCGATCGATCAAAGAAGAGGGTGGGGTTAATTAGCCCTGCCCCCCCAAGAGGCCAAAATGGGGCCAAACCATGGTAAAACCGATGATTTTGGCTTCTCGCCCAGGCCGTTTTGGACGCTCTAACTACCAGCGCCCCCCCCCGTCCAGGTCCAGGGGAGGGGGTCAGGGGGAGGGGTAAACCCCTCCCCGAAGGGGAAGAGGAGGGATGGAAGAGGAAATTCCCGGAACCACCTGCGCCCAGAGGGCTGGTGGGATTACGATGATGGTGATGAGGATGATGATGCTTATGCTGATGCTGATGCTGGTGCTGATGCTGATGATGATGATGCTGATGATGATGATGCTGATGATGAGGAGGAGGAGGAGGAGGAGGAGGAGGAGGAGGAGGAGGAGGAGGATGGCGCGAGAAGCTGGGGGAGCCAATGGGCCAGGGATCGCCTCTGGGCAGCCCCTGGCATAGGTGGTGCCACGAGGCCCGCTGCAGGGAGCTCGCGGGGGAGCCCGAGGATCGACTGCACGCAAGAGCGACCCCTCGCCGGAGGGCCTTCTGCTCTACGGGCTCCTCGGGGTCTCCTCCTCCTCCTCCTCCTCCTCCTCCTCCTCCTCCTAGCCATTCTGCGCCGAGCCTGCCTTTGTGCCTGCAGAGAGGCAGGGCGGTGGTGAGGAGCGCCAACTTCAGAGCGGCACTGCGCTCCCGAGTCGATTGATGGCCCCACGCTCCACTGCAGTGGAGGCTGGGCATGCACGGGATGCGAAGCTCAGAACGGGGACGGCTACGATTTCTGTTGGGAGTGTTGGAAGGGGCACGACTGCGCGAAGTCCACGCACCACGGCACGACCAATACCCAGGACGACACGGACGCCGACGATGCCACCGAAGCTAGGCTCCAGAAACAACAGCGGGGACACCTGGCTAACCTTCGCCGACAAGCAGCGGACCCAGACTTGGCGTCTCACGTCCAGGGCATCATCTCGATACTGCAGGAAGAGGTTGATGAATTGCAGGCAGCTGTCGAAGCAGGCAGCGATGCACCACGTTGTTTCTCAGAGTGCAAGCTTGTACGAGAGAGGAACAAGACTCAAGTGCAGCGCGATCGCACCAAGGAGCGAGTGGAAAAGCAGGAGCTGGAGATCATGGAGGCCCAGGAGAAGTTGGGCAAAGACAAGGCTCTCCTGGCCAGACAAGAAGAGAAGCTACAGAAGCAGAACACCCGCATCGAGGTGCTCAGCGTGCCAAAGCCAGGGTAAGGCTGGAGCGCAGCGGTCGCCTTCCTGGAGCAGGCCAGCAAGTGCTTGCGCGACAAGGAGGCCGACCCCAAGCTCAGCGAGGCCCTCCGCCACGCCAAGCAGCAGCAGGCCGCCGAGGAAGAACGAGCAGCTGCCGCAGCCGCGGAAGCAGCAAAGAAGAAGGAGGCAGAAGCCACACGAGAAGCCGCCAAAGAGAAGCAGAGAGCCAAGCACCGAGTTGAAGGAGAAGTCATGCAGGAGCTGGTGTCCTTCCCCAGGGGGCGGATGAGAAGCTCGTCGCAAAGATCATGCAGGATGCAGGCTGTGCGGGGGAGCAGATTGAGCGCCACGCGGCTCATCTCATTCCTCTGCTTGCTGGCATGCAGCTTGGCACCACGCCCAGCATCTGCAAGAGCACCTGGACAGCCCCACCATCGTCTTCCTGACGAGGAAGGCGGGCAGGGGTTCATCACCGTCAATGCGAACTCCATCGGCACGCTGGAGCGCACCGCGCGCTCGATCAGGTGCACCAACAAGTTTCCAATCACCATGGCGCAGGAGCTGCAGGCCAACGAGCACAGCATCTCCTGCTTCACACAACGCATGCAGAAATAAGGGTGGAGGCTGGGCATAGCGCCTAGCGTCCGCACGGCGAGCGGGGGCTGGAGCGCGGGGGTGCTCCTGGCGACCGTCCGTCCGAACAACATGAGCTACGCCAGGGGCCTCGACACGCGGGACATCTTCCCCCGCGCGAGTCCAAGGGCCGCCTCGCCATCGGCTGGGTCGACGCACTCGGCAGGCAGGGCATCACCATCGGCACGGCTTACCTATGGGTCAGCGTGGGCATGGCAGACCGCAGCAGGGCCATCCTGCGGAGCTTCAACACGGCCGCTATGGCGGCGGGGAAGCACTGGACCCTGGGCGGCGACTTCAACATGGACCCAGCCGAGCTGCAGCAGACAGGAGTGACCAACAGGATGGAAGGGATCATCGTGTTCGACACTTCCCGCGGCTCGCGCGTCTCATCGGGCGAGGCGAGGCGCCGCGACTACTTCATCATCTCGAAGACGCTCCTGGGCAGCACGCTGCAGGTAGCCGTGCAGGACCAGTTCAACACAGCGCCGCACTCCCCTGTGCTGCTGCGTATACCGCGCATTCGCGAACAACGACGAAGGGCACGGGCGTTGCGGCATCGGCGACGTTGGCCTCTTCAGCTGCCCACGGGCTGCGCAGCAGGGCCGACGGCGTGGCCGCGTCTCTTGGAGCGCGGGAGGCTCGGCCAGGAGGAGGTGGGCAGGTACTGGAGCGACCTGGCCAACACGTACGAGGAGCATCTCAACAAGTATTTCAACTACGACGGCCTGGGACGGCATGGGCGCAAGGGGCGCATGCAGACCTCCACTTACGCATGGGGGCATATGAAGCCACCTACAGTGCGTGAGGCAGCGCGAGGGCAGCTGTGGGCGGAAGCAGCAGAATGGCTGGGGCGCAGACTCGAGCTCATCTGCACCGCGGTGAGAGCGCGGGGGCGCAACGGCAAACAGGAGACGCTGAGTTGGGTGCAATGCAGCGCCAAGGGCATCCTCGAGAAGGACATCATCGCGCCGCTCCTCGAGCGGCGCCACCCAGCACGGAGCGGCGAAGCCAGCCAGGAGGGCGCCGCGGAGGGGCGCGTCATCGTGGGCAACATCGACGGCGACGCCGACACCGACGCGGAGGGCGAGCACGACAGCGTCGGCACCGAGGAGAGCGCCGACGACCTGGGCGAGATCAACGAAGCAGCGCGCCGAGTCGAGGAGGACGGCCTGGGCCTCCCAGAGTTTGCCCCTCGGCACCCCGCTGTCCTCGGCCCTGGGGCCCGGCAGGACTGCCCGTTGGTCGGGGCGGAAGCGGCAGGAGAGCGCCGCCCGCCGACGGGGCGGGGCACTGGACAGACACCGGTTGGGGCAAGTTTGCGAACACCATCGCCTGGATCGACACGGCGAACACATCCGAGCGGGGCTTTCACAACGTGGGGTGCGTGGCCAAGCTCACGACGGTCGCAATCCAGCACACGTGGAGGCGAGTGCGACGCAAAGCAGCGAGAGGTTGGGGGCGATGAGTGGCCAAGCACAGCCAGGTTGGAGCAGGTGCGCCACACAAGTGGACCATGCCGCCAGTGCCATGGGAGCCCATCAAGCCGACCGAGAACCACAGCCAGCAGGAGCCCACGCATCCGCAGGTGGCAGCAGACGCAGCGCTGGAGGGCTGGGGGACGGAATGGGCGGATAGCTACGACGACAGCGAACCGCGGTGCCAGCCTCCCAGCGACGACGACTGGAGAGGGCATGCAGTCCCACGAATCACACCGAGGGGCGTCGTCGAGGCGCGCGGGCGCTTCCGCCCCAAGACTGGCCTTGGAGAAGCGGACTGGCACCCGCGCCTCTGGCGCCATGGTGGGTTCTAGGGAGCGGCGCGCGTGGCAAGCGTGCTTAGCGCGGTGGAGCGGGGAACGCCGTGGCCCACGACACAGGCCACCATCCTCTTCTTCCTGACACTGAAGGCAGCAGGAGGCTTCCGCAACCTGGGCCTCATTCCCGAGCTGGCGCGCGCGTGGGAGGCCATCCGCATGCCGTGCGCCAGGCGCTGGGAGGCGGCCAACCAGAGAGCCTACGACTCGGCCCGACGCGGGAGATCATCGGAGCGCGCGGCGTGGCTGCAGGCCCCCTACGGGGAGGCCGCGCGCGCCGGAGGACACGAGCATGCAGTGACCTACTTCGACCTAGTCAAGTGCTTCGAGTGGGTCACACATCGCAAGGTATGGGAGGCATCGCAGCGCTGGGGATTCAACCCAGTCAACATGCGCATTGTATTCAAGATATACGGCATGGTGAGGCGCATCGTCCTGAACGGGTGCTACACCGAGGGCAGGGCGTGGCAGTGCGGCGTCGTCGCGGGCAGCAGGTATGCGCCCTTTTGCTTCAAGATGGTGGTCATCCTGGAGTTGGACGAGCTCGTGTACGAGTTCCCGTGGGCGGACGCGTGCTTGCTCTTCGACGACCTAGCCATGGCCACGCACGGCATCAGCGAGTTCGTCCACCACTTCCACCCGCAGCTCGTGGCGGCCGTGGTGTACATGTTCGAGGTGAAGCTAGATATGGCAGTCTCGAGGGGCGCGGAGGGGAAGACGGTCGCCCTGACATCCTCCACCGCGCTGGGCAAGCCAATCAGCGCGTACACCAGGCATCTCGGCATGAGTAGTGAAGCACGAGAAGCACCTGGGGGTCACAGGCATGGCATGCAGACGCAGGAGAGTGGCCGCGATCAACAAGCGGGCGCTCAAGTTTGCAGCGAGAAAGGCACGGGTGGCAGCCGTGCGGAGAGCTGGAGGGGCGTCGCGCAAGCTGCCCAGGCAAGCCAAAGTGCCAGCGCTCCTCTACGGCTCATGCATCGCCGGCATGGCGGACTCCAAGCTCAAAGAGTTGAGGAAGAACGTGGCGACGGCGATGGAGGGCAACACCAAGGGCAGGTCCACTGCCCTCACTCTCCTCAGCGACAGGATCGATCCTGGCAACCTGGCCAACAGCGGCCCCATCATTGCCTGGGCTACGTCGTGGCAGGAGGCGCTAGACGACGCGGAGCTGGCCGAGCGGCTCCACAGCCCATGGCGCACCTGGGTGATGAAGTTCTACAAGTGCAAGGCCCCCTGGCTCACAGTTCGGGGACCAGCGGGGGCGTTCGTGGCGACGGTGAAGCGACCCGGCTGGATGACACAGGCCGCGCACTCAGTCACAATCGACGGCACAGTGCTCGACCTGCGCTTCACCATGCTGCAGGAGATCCAGCACCACGTCACCCGCGCAACGGAGCAGCAGCTCAAGGACGAGTGGGTGGAGCAGCACGGCCAACAGTACGGCATCACCTCCATCTTCGTCGAGCCAGTTCAAGCACTACTACGAAGGCCCCTCAAGGGGCGATTGACGCGGGCACATCGCACGCGGGTCCGAGGCCTCTTCTGCGGGGGCACATGGCCGCAGGCGCGGCTGCGCGCTAAGGGGGTGGCACCAGACAGCACATGCAGAGCGTGCGGGCGGGGCCACGGCACTGACCGACATCGCGCGTTCGTGTGCCCTGCGCGCCAGCAGCACCGCAGTGCGATCGGAGGCCTACACATACAGCAGCGAGGCGCCAGCCCATGGCCAGGCCCAGGAGCTGAAGTGCTATGGGGACGAGGCATCATGGCGGACCCCGCCGTCGAGCTCAGGCTTTGGGACCTGGAGTCGTGCGACGATTGGCTCACCGAGGGCAACTGGGACGGCTTGGCGACGGGGGACATCTACGTAGACGGCTCGTTGCAGTACGGGGACTACCCAGCGCTGCGACGAGGGGGATGGAGATTCACCAAGCTCAAAGACAACGACGAGCATGATATTGACTATGCGTGCTACGGGCCGCTCCCAGGAGCGCAGTGGGCACAGAGTATCCTGCGGGCGGGGCTCTACGCGGTGCTGCAGGCGCTGACGGCGGGTGCACCGCCAATGAGAATTCGCACAGACTGCCAGAACGTCGTGGACGGAGCGCAGGCTGGACCGACGTGGCTCAACAAGAGGAGCCGCCCGCACTTGGACATCTGGGAGCGGATCTTCCAGGCCATCGCCGAGCACGGCGGCCTGAGCCAGCGCGCCATCATGGCGTGCAAAGTGAAAACCGACGCGTCGCGGTCAGATCGCGATGCGATCGGGCGAGCGAGGTGGGAAGGAAACAAGTTAGCCGACATATATGCAAAGCAGGGGGCCTTGTATCATACCCACCCCGCCTGGTGCCGTGAAACACACGTACAGAAATATCAGTTAGTCCGTGATGTCCTGGAATTCGGAGCTTGTATAGGAATCCTAGGCAGAGATACTATCGACACTGAGCTGGGATCGAGTCCGACGGATTCGAATCCCCCCGACCCCCCTTCGGACCCTCTGGACACTCCCAGGGACCCAGGGGCGGTCGTGGGCGAAGGGGGGGGGGGCCCTGGAGGCGCCCGATCCTCCTGCCTCGCCCCTGGCTGCCACTCTCCCGTCTCGGGCCGCTCTGGACTGGGGGGGAGTCAGGGTCGATAGAGCACATAAGGCGGGACACAAACTCGTGAACCGCCAGACCCACATTTTCTGCCGCAGGTGTGCCAGGTACGCTACTGGAGAGGAGTGGACGGGCCTTTTCGCCCCATGTCGCCCTGGGGCTCAAAGGGTGAACGGGGGCAGGCTGGATCGATTGTGGAATGGGTTACGCCCCAC
>CAUYUJ010015933.1:120000-122500 GCA_963575745.1 Prorocentrum cordatum | reverse complement strand
GGCCCGACAGCTCGCGCATGATTGCAAGCACACGCACGGACGGCCAGGAGTAGGTGAGCGGGAGGAGGCGGGTGCAGGAGCGGACACAGCATTGCTGGTATCACGCGCGCAACTACTCCGAGAGAGGGCGCGGCCTCAGGGGACCGAGGCGTCAGAGTTGATCTTCGGCTCCAAGCGTCTCTGCAACGTCTTGCTCACCTCGTCGTCCGCGCTGGCCCCTCCAGCAGGCCCCTTGTCCGCTTTGTTTTCCTCGACCGTCTTGGTGCTGTTGGTAAACTTGTCCTTGAGGTCCTCGCCGCTGTAGTTCGGGCGAGCGGCCACCGCCTCTCCCTTTGTGAACCTGCGCCAGGCCTCATCCTCCACCGAAGGGGCCGCCATCTGTAGTTCAGGCCGCACAACGGCGCAGAGCCGGGGGTCAGCGAGTGCGCGCGGCGACGGGCCGCGGCCCGACGATCTCGAGCCTGAACGCCTGCGGCGGCGACTCGATATCGGGTCGGTCTCTGAGCGTGCACCGATCAGACATGGGGCCAACAGGCGCAGCTACGACAAGGGGCGCCCTTGCGATGGCGGGGAGTCTGAGCGACGATCCCTGATTGATAATAATGATGTAATCTTTCTTGGTTTTCAGGGTGGCCTCGCTGAGTTCGATTATGTCTGCAATCATGGCAAAAGGGACCGCTGCTGGCAGCGCGGCGCGCTGCCCGCCTGGCTGAAGCAAAGATGCGATAGTGTTTCTCCAGGGCCCGCGAATTACCGCGAAGCTCGGCGCGTCGGTGGCGGCGGTAGTGTACATGGCCGATGACTGGAAACAAACACACGCACAAAACGCATGCACACTTCGGAGTGGCGGGTGTGCAGCGGTGGGGCGGAGAGAGAGAGCTCGTGGGCAGGTGGAGTGTGAGAAATAGCAATGGGGGAGAAAGTAAACGGCCTCGCTGTCTCCGTTCCGACCTCAGGGGGGCGCGCGCGGGGTGGGCGCCCCAGGGGCAGCCCTGCGCTCCAGGATGTAGTACACCAGGTTGCGGCCCTGGGCCTTCTCCAGGTAGTACTCCGCCTGCATCACCTGCACGAGCGATGGGGCCGCGGGGTCGAAGAGCCCGAGCTCCTTGTTGCTGTACCGCAGGCCGTATGCGTGCCTCGGCGTGCCCTCGCGGCAGGGGTCCTCCAGGACCACGAACGAGCGGCCAGAGTGGACCTCCTCGAAAATGACGTGCTCGTGGGTGGGGGCGAAGAAGGTCATGGCGGAGTTGTTCCTCTGGGAGCTGTAGAGAGAATTGTCGTTGACCTCCTGCATTGTCAGGACTGCCAGGTCCTCCGGAGAGAGGTCCGCCATCGTGGCGCCCATGCCCGCCCACCACGCCGCCGTCAGGAGGAAGTTGCCCTGGTCTGGCACGGGGGTGAGGAGGAGACTGATCTCGGACCCGCAACCGTGCAGGACGGCAACGCCCAGACGATCGGGCGAGTTGCTCGGCCAGGACTGGATAGCGAATTCGACGCAGGAGGCCGCGTTCGCAGTGGCCACCGCCAGCCGCACCAGGGCCTCCTGCTGAAAGCAGGTCGCCAGCGCGAGGCAGCCGTCGAAGAGCAGCACCTCGCTGGTGGTGGCCGCAATGCGGCGGAGGTTCGCGATGAGGATCATGAGAGCGTCGTCCTCCAGCTGGGACAGGACGGCCGCGATCCGACTGTAATCGGGAGACGGCCTGTCGGCGTACAGCTGTCTGTAGGCCGCGAACTCGGCGTGCGCCAGCACGGCGGCCACGCCGTCCTTGACCTCGCTGCAGAGCTTGAGGAGCCACGGTACCTGGGCCACGGGCCTGGCTCCATAGAAGATCTTGATGATCTCCACCTTCGCCTCTTCCACTGGGACTCCGAGATACTGCGACAGCGCGGACCTCCACTGCTTGTAGAAGCGGCACACGCGCGCGAGCATGGGGAAGCGCTCCTCGGAGTACACGCCCGCCCGCTGAAGCGCTACCTTGAAGAGCCGCGGGTGGCAGCACGGAGCGTCGGAGCCCACGTGGTCAGGGAAAGCGACCTTCCTCGCCTCGCGAGACAGTTTCTGCCCAGCAGGCCCGCGCGCAAACTTCCGCTTGTACCACTCCTTCGTCTGGTGCGGCACCTGCAAACTGACGACAGAGTCCTCCCCGTTGGCCACCCAGGCGTCATCGCACCTCTGCAGGTACGCTTCCAGCATCTTCTGCCCCCGATCGGTCCCAGTCTTCGCATGCTCCGTCAGGGCGATAAAGTCTGGCCTTTCCGTGCACTTGAAGTCCGTGGCCAGCCTGCCCTCGCGGCCAGTGACATCTTCCATGTTCTCCAGGATCATGCTGTACCACTCCACGGCTCCGTCCTGCGTCAGGTTGGCCTGGGCATCGACGTGGTCGAACGGGGGCCCCCAGTCGCTCCAGCTCCCGAACGCCTGATCGGCCCCATTCGCGACCATGGCTTCGACCATGGAAGAGGACCACGGGGGACTTCTCCAGAGCATCGATCAGGTTTT
>CAUYUJ010015933.1:72500-115000 GCA_963575745.1 Prorocentrum cordatum | reverse complement strand
CGGGACCGGTTTCCTATCCTGAGTCGAACTTTGACGGTCCCGAGCGCCGAGAAGGGCCGCCTGAGCCCGAACAGACGGCAAAACCTCCCGCCACGATGATTTCATTGCTCGACGGGGGTCTGGGATATGCGGCGCGATCCTCCGATCCCATCTCTGCTCGGGCCCCCTCCCATGGGGGGCCTTCAAAAGGCACGGGCTCCGGGCGCCCGGCCGTCCGCGCCGGCGGCGCCTGGCAGCGAGCAGCCCCGCCCGCCCTGCATCGGAGAAGAGAGAGCGCCATACACAGAAACTTTTGGCGCTCCGCGTGGCGTTCTTGGAAGCTTAGGCAGTTTAGGTGCACGGCTCTAGTTTGCTCCTGTTGTCAATTAGTAGGCCTGCGCCCCGGACTTACGACTCGCCGCTTGCGCTCTCGCCTGCGGCCGCGACCAAAAAAGTGGAGTTCCTGGATCCGCGCCACTCCCTGGCGCGCGGAGCGCGCCAGGGGCGGCTCCGGAGGCGCCACTGGGGGGGCCCAGCGCAGATCCAGGGAGCCCGCGCGGAGCGCCAAGAGTTTGCTACGTCCAGGGCGTTTCGTTCTTCTCCTGCAGCCCCGCGCCCGCGGCCGCGGCGGGGGGGCGGCCGCTGTCGGCGCGCATCCACCCCGGCCTAGGCGCCGCCGCGCCCGCGCAGGAGGGGCCGGCCGGGTCCGCCCCGCTCCCAGACCTCGAGCAGTAGCGGAGCGTCCTGGCCCGCCGATCGTCGGCTAGACGTAAAGGGTGCCTCGGGGGTGGACAGACCTCCTGCCCTGACGCGTCGATTAAGGCATTGGCCGTCTTCGGTTCGCGAGGGGGCGTCGCGGCCGTCGTTTTTGCGGGTCCAGGCCCGTCGGTTTCGGTCCCAGTCCGCTCTCACGAAGGGGAGGGTTTGCTAAAGGGAGGTCTGTCCACAGCCGATTGGTGCGGGCCCTGTGGCCCCCCGACTGCTGAGCGCGACGCGGCAGTAGCGCCCTGCGCGCCCGTGTTCGGCCCTCCCGCGGCCCCCCAAGAGCCGGGCACCAAAGGCCACTCTTGCCCAGGGTCACTCTTGCGTGCAGCCGATGTATCAGGAGGGGAGAAAACACACACAGACACAATGAATCCTCGATCGCCCAGAAAATATAAGGAAATATGGGAGGTATGGGGAAGACAAAAGCCCAGAACATATGCGAAAATATTGGGAACTCGGTTATTTGTATGTATTTATTTGTGTGTCCAAGGGCCCCTTCATTACCCAGGGTCACTCTTTGCGTGTAGCCAGTATATCAGGAGGGGGAAAAAACACACAGACACAATGAATCCTCGATCCCCCAGAAAATATGGGGAAATATGGGAGGTGGGGGGAAAGACGAAAACCCAGAACATCTGCGAAAACATTGGGAACTCGGTTATTTGTGTGTATTTATTTGTGTGCCCCAGGGCCCTTTCAATATAGGCCCACCGAAACATGTTCTAAGATCCTTTTTGTGGTTTGCGCGAATGCTCTTAAAACAAGTCTGTTTGAGGCTGTCATGTCTTAGCGCATCGGGTTTGTGTTCTAAGAACATTGTTTTCGTTCTTACCACATTTTTGAGTTCTAAGACTTTTTCGTGGTAGGCCTACAGGATTGCCGGGACGGTCGGTCCCTGCTCAAAGACCCCCTCGGGCAATGAACAAATCATGACGGGAGGTCATTCTCGGCCTCGGGAGGCCCTCGCTGGGCCTCGGGGCCGTCCAAAAACGACTCAGAAGGAGAAGCTGGTCCAGGGGAGTGGGTCGAGAGACCCCTGAGAGTCGACGGTAATTGTCAGCCACGCGCAGGGGTGGGTGTGGGGAGGAGGGAGGGCGTCTTAGAAGCACCCCTTGCGTCTTAGAGGGCGCGGGCCTCACCTGCAGATGGAAGGCCAGCGCCTTCCAAGAAGCAGCCTCCTTCTGAGAGGCCCTCCCCCCTCCCTCCAGTCCCTCTGTGCGCGCCGCCAGAATTAGGAACAAGTCATGACGTCGGGGGTCTGGGCTGCAGAATCAGGAACATTGTATTTTTCAATTGAAGTGCCTCTCCCGGCGCTCGGACTTTGTTTTTGCATGAGGGAAAAGTCTTCCTCCTCAAACTGTGTTGTTGGCCCCCGGGTTACAACGACAACGGCTCCCGCTTGAGACGAAAGTCATGCCGTCGGGGGTCTGGGCCGTGGGGGCGGTCTTGGCGGGGCGCGCCGAGGCCGGCGGAGCGGGCGGCGCGAGGGGCCGGGAGAGCCTCGATGGAGACGGGGGGCCTTCCAGCGAGCGCCCAGAGAGCCGACGCTCCGACAAAGAAAAACGGGAGCCGGCGTGTTTTTTTTTGCGTGGTGTGTGTGTGTGTGTGGGTGTGTGGGTGTGTGTGTGTGTGTGTGTGGGTGTGTGTGTGTGTGTGTGTGTGTGTTCGGCCTCTGGGGGGCCTCGCCGGGCCGCGGGAGCGTGACGAAACGACGCAGGGCGACAAATCAAGGGCTCCCACGAGGGCGCGAAGTTATTCGCGAATCGCGGTTCCTCGTTCCTTCTCCCCCTCCTCCTCGCCCTCCTTTTCTCTCCCTTTTGGGGGGCGGCGCGAGAGCGCGAAGTTGTTCGCGCTTCGCGCAGCGCGAAGCGCGAAGTTAGGAGCCCTTGACGAGTCAGGGCGAAAAATCGGCCCTGGGAAGTGGTCGGGACCTCCGGGCCCCACGCGTTGAAAAAACATTGGAGCAGCCGGATAGCAGTGGCGAAGCGTCCTGGCTAGCCTATAGCACTACCGAGCAATGTTCTAATAACATGTTGTGGTTTCCACGAAATGTTCTTAGAACATTTCTTCTTGATATTGTTTTGTCTCAACACATCGGGTTTATGTTCTAAGAGCATTGCTTCTGTTCTTAGCACATGTTGGGGTTCTAAGAACCCTTCGGGGTAGGACTACAGGAATGCCGGGACGGTCGGTCCCTGCTCAAAGCAGAGCCAGGGTTGCACTGCTCCAGGCTAGCGCGCGGAATCCTGCAGCGTCCGACGGGCCCAGGACTGCATTGACCTGGATCCGTGCAGGGCAGGGGCAACGATCCCAGACCCCCTCGGGCAGTGAGCAAAATCATGACGAGAGGTGTTTCCATATTTTCGGCCTCTGTCGGGGGAGCGTAAGACCCGGGTTTGCCGGGACTCGGGTTTGCCATCGTTTTTTGACGACCGCGCCTCGGATTTTGACGAGGAGGAGTTTCGTGGGATGTCTGCAGCGGGAGGCCTCGTCAAAATGCAGGCTCGGCCTCGTCATTTTTTTGACGACCTCGTCGGGGATTTCCGAGTCCCCTGTACCCAGGTCTTACGTCCCCCTGACTCTGGAGGCCCTTACCGGGCCTGGGGACCGTCAAAAACGACTCGGGATGGGAAACAGGTCCCGGGGAAGGGTCGAGACCTCTGAGGGTCGACGTCATGAGAAAATCGTGACGTCGGGGTCTTTGATAGGGGGGGGGACAGGCATAGAGGGGGATACATCGACCCCCAATCGTCCATCGATCGCCGATAGGGGGCCCAATAGCCCCAACCTGCCCAGGAAGGTGTGGATGCACTGTCGGGGGGTCCAACGCCGATCTATCGGCGATGTATTATCGCCGATGCCAGGTCGATGCTTCCCCCCCTGTGCCAGTCCCACCCCCGATCCCTTATCGCTGCCCTTCACTGCGTTGACCTGGGTCAGTACCCATCGGCCGTTCAAACTAGGTATTTCTGGATTCCCAGGTTCCATTCACTTCAAGGATCGATTGATTTCCTTCTTCCCTCATCTTCAGGGGGCGGGCGGAAGCCCAATCTGCTTCCAACGCCTTCCTACTTCATGCTTCTACCTTTAAGTCGGGCCTGCCCCTCTACAGGGGGAGCATTCAAAAATAGTAAAAACATTGTCCGGGGACTTTTTTTTTGAGCATGTTTTGGCCATCTTGGATTCTTCTTTGCGTATTTGTTATGTTTTGTCGAAAACCCGCCTGCAGGGGGACAGGCCCGACTTCATGCTACCTGCTTCTTCCGACCGAGGGGTCCCGGCCTCCGAGGGCGGCCCGAGGATATCTCCGGGCGGGGGCGCCCTCGCCTGGGCTCTCGCGCGGGACCGCGGGGCCCCGGGCGCGGAGCGGCACGGGGTGAGGAGAGCGTGGGGTGCGGCAGTTTCTGCGCTCTGGTCCGCTGGGGGCAGCCCGCACCTCCTCCTCTCCCTCCTCCTCCTCCTCCTCCTCCTCCCCCTCCTCCTCCCCCTCCTCCTCCTGCCCCTCCTCCTCCTCCTCCTCCTCCTCCTCCTCCTCCTCCTCTTCCTCCTTCTCCTCTGGGTCCCGAGAGAGGGTGTGGCCGTCTCTGCGCTCTGGTCCGCGGCGGCGAGCCTCGGGCGGGAGAGGGGGGCGCGAGACGGGGGTCCACAGAGGAAGCGCCCCTTTCGCCCCCCCCCGACCCTAGATTGGCTTTCTTAGCGGCCTCTGCGTTTGCTGAGCAGTCCTGGCCCGGTCGATTGCTTCCTCGGGTGCCTTTCCAAGAGGGCTCCGCTTGAAGATGGCTTTCTCAGGTATGCGCTGGCTCTCTTAGCAGCGCTGCCTTCTCTGAGAGTCGTGGGGCCTTCTCGAAAGGCCCGTCCCTACTGACCGTGGAACAATAAAGTGCAGGAAGGACGAGCAAATGTGAAGAAAAGACACGGGTGATATGGAAGATCGCCGATGGTTCTTTTGCACTCGCGCTGCGAGTGGACGTAGCTCAATATGATCAAGGGCCCTGTGAGCCAAAGGTCCGCGGGAGGTTCGGGCTAGGAAAGGCACTGGCACGCGCAGCGGGCCAGACAGAAAGCAGACGCGGAAGCTGGCGGAATAGACTGGACTCACAACGCTGCCATCGGGCTTGGTGGAAAGATCGCACGGTCGTTACAGAAGTAATTCGGCGCAGCTGGGGTTCTCGACCACCCCCTTTCCTTTTCTGCCGGGCTCACCAGAGCCCGAGCAAAGGAACCGACCCGCTGGAGGCCCCGAAGCAGAGGACTGACTCCAGTCAGTTGTGCCTCCGTTTTCGCCTCCCCCCCACCCCCGCACATACAGTCAACGCGCATAGTAAGTACGCGCGCCTTTTCTAGGGTACCCCTGTGTCCTTGCTTCTGCGGCCCGTCCTTTGCCGCTTCCATTGGGGTTTTGGCCGCCCGCCGCCCCACAAATCCCGATTTCGGCCTCCCAGGGTCTTGCGTCCCTACCGCCCGTCCTGAGTCTACGTTTTCACTGTGTGTCTTCTCCTCCAGGCGTCTGGCCCAGACCCCGGACGTCCTTCGTCACGAACGAAAAGGGGAGACGGCGGGCCCTTCTCAGGTCGCCCTCGGAGGCCCACGTCGGGCTCTGCGAGCCCTTCGGCCGCACGACCTGGGCTGGGGCGAAGAGCGGCTCGCGAAGGGGGGCTCGGGGTGGTCCCGGGGGGCTGCGTCGGGAAAACGAGCACGGTGTCTGAAGTTCGCGGGAGGGACCGGGTGGAGGTCTTCGGGGGCACGGTGCATGCGCCTCAGACGCCGTGCTTCTGTCAGCACGTGGCCCCCGCACCTCTCGGCCCCTCCTCGGGGACTGGCTCTTCATGTGGAGGTGCTCCTTGGTGACGCCTCCGGAGGCAGAGCAGTACAAACACGGGTGGATTGCTTTCCTTTTGTTCGAAGCGTTGGGAGGTCTGGGCCCTTCTCCTCTGTCAGCCCTCCTCGTTGCTGCTCCTCCCCCTCCCCACTCACTATCGTCCTTCCTCCTCCCTCCTCCTCATGCACCCCTTCCTCCTCCTCGTGCTCCTCTCTTGGCCTCCTCCCTCGTCCTCCTGTTGGTCCCCTTCCGCCCTCAGCCCTCCTCAGCCCTTCTCATTATTCAATTGCTTCGCTCACTCCGCCGGCCCGTATTGCATGATCGCTACTGCTTCGGCGCGGGCTCGGGGCCATTTCGGCGCCGCCGGAAGGAGGAAGATGAGGATGGGGAGGGGGAGGGGAGGAGGAGAAGAGGATGAGAAGGAACGGAGGAGGATGAAGATAAATATGAGGAGGAGGAGGAGGAAAGGGCGGAGGAGGAAGCCTCTCGATGGCATCTTGCGGCACTCTTGGGGCCAAACAGGGCCGTCGTCCAGATGCGTCTTTGGGAGGCCCTGGGGTCTGTTGAGAGGCCGTTCGGGGGCGCCTGGGAGACATTTTTGAAGCCTTGTAGGGCCTCTTTTGAGCCTCCTTGGAGCCTCCTGGGGTCTCTTGGGGGCCTCTCGGCGGCATCTTGGGCCATGTCGGGGGCCTCTCGGGGCCTCCTGGGGCCCTGTTGGGGCGGAAGACTTGAGGTTTTGGTTCGTGGTCCCCATCTTGGGCCCCTCTTGGGGCCGTCTTGGGGCTCTCTTGGGCCGCCTTGGGCGTCTCTTGGGCCGTCTCGGGGCCCGTTTGGGCTCTCTGGGGGCCTTCTTGGGGGCCTCTCGAGCCGTCTTCGTGCGCTCTTGGGGGCCTCTTGGGCCGTCTTGGAGCATCGGAAAGCCGAAAATGCGACAAGGCCAAACTCCTTCCAAAACCATGGTAAAATGTATGGTGTTGGCCTCTCGGGGCGCTCTTGTGAGGCCTCTTGGATGCCACTTGGAGCGTCTTGGCGGCTTCTTGGGCCGTCTTGGGATCATCTTCGGCGTCTTGGAGCGTCCTTTGGGCGTCTCGGGGGCCTCTTGGGCAGTCTTGGGGCCCTCTTGGCGCGGTTCCGCCCTCAGCCCTCCTCAGCCCTTCTCATTATTCTTCCCTCCGTCGACCTTCTCGCTCTACCGTTTCCCTCTGTCACCTCGCCTCCAGAACGGTGCCCGTGATGGGAAACAGGCCACGTCGGGATGGGGCCGAGAGTTTTGGGACCAACACTTTGGACAACCGCGCCGTCGGAGGCTAAACATGGGGTGTGTGAGAAGGAGGAGGTGGCAGAGGAGGAGAGATGCGAGGCGAAGGAGGAGGAGGAGGAAGATGAGGAGGAGGCGGCAGAGGAGGAGAAGAGGGACGACGAGGAGGAGCAGGAGGGGGAGCGGGGAAGAGGAGGACTATTAGGAGAACGCCTGCACAGCTGGCGGGCTCCTGTGCGGCCGAGGCGGCGCGGGATGTGCACCATAATCAGGCGGCGGGAGTGAGGCAGCAGCCCCGGCAGAAGTTTACACGCGGTGCCCTGCCGAGCTTGTAGGGGGCAGCAAGGCAAAGAGGGGGGTGATGATTGTGTGTGTGTGTGGGAATCATGGCGAGGGCCACGATGCCTCCCCAGATCTCATGGCGCCTCTTCTGATCTCATTACGTCCCTGGCCACCCCCCTGGGCCGCGCACATGCCGCCGGCCATGATTTGCGCCCCCCCCCTTGGACGCCCCCCTTTTGGCCGCCCCCGAGCTTGCGGTGTCGGCGCGGGTCCAGCGTTTGGCTCGAGTCTGGTGCAGGAGCCGCCGCGCCGGTCGCCCTCGAGAGACCATGCTGCGCCTCCTTCCGCCGCGCGCTCGGGCAGCCGTGCGCACCGGGTGGCGCGGCTTCAGCGCCCTGCCCCTCCGCACACAGCTCTTCATCAACAACGAGTGGGTCGACGCCAAGTCCGGCAAGACCTTCGACACCATCAACCCGGTGGACGAGACGAAGATAGCGACGGTGCAGGAGGCCGGGAAGGAGGATGTGGACATCGCCGTCGCGGCAGCCCAGGCGGCGTTCAAGACGTGGAGGAACATAGACGCATCCAAGCGTCGCGACATGATGCTGAGGCTGGCTGACCTGATCGAGAAGCACCGGACGAGACTGGCTGAGGTGGAATCCCTCGACAATGGCAAGCCTGTCCACGTGGCCCACGACGTTGACCTTACTTTCGTCATCGAATGCTTTCGGTACTATGCTGGCTGGGCCGATAAGGTCGGCCAGAGTGGCAAGGTCATCACTCCGACCATGGGCACCAGCGGCACCTTCGCATACACGTGGCACCAGCCGATCGGCGTGTGCGGCCAGATCATTCCCTGGAACTTCCCGCTGGTGATGCAGGCCTGGAAGCTCGGCCCCCTGCTGGCCATGGGCTGCACCACGGTGATGAAGCTCAGCGAGAAGACCCCGCTGTCGGGCCTGCTCATCTGCGACCTGATCAAGGAGGCCGGGTTCCCACCTGGCGTCGTCAACGTTGTGAACGGCCACGGCCCCACGACCGGCGACGCCATCGCGAGGCACCCCGACATCCGCAAGGTGGCATTCACGGGCAGCTCCGCTGTGGGGCACAAGATCGTCGAGGCGGCGGGTCAGACCAACCTGAAGAAGGTGACGCTGGAGCTGGGCGGGAAGAGCCCGATGATCATCTGCAAGGACGCAGATCTGGACCAGGCCGCGGCGGCCTGCCACATCGGCCTGTTCGTCAACATGGGCCAGTGCTGCTGCGCCTCCAGCAGGATCTACATTCACGAGGACATCCACGACGAGTTCGTCGCCAAGCTCGTGAGGCTGGCCAGCCGGTTGCGGACGCAGGGCGACGTGACGTCGGACACCGACATTCCCATTTGCGACTTGGGCCCCCAGGTGGACAAGATCCAGTTCGAGAGGGTGCTGGATTACATCGAGGCCGGCAAGAAGGAGGGCGCCAACGTGGCCTTGGGCGGCGGCCGCCTCGGCACGAAGGGGTACTACGTGCAGCCCACCGTCTTCACCGAGGTGAAGGACGACATGAAGATCGCCAAGGAAGAGATCTTCGGGCCGGTGATGCAGCTCTTAAAGTTCAAGACTCTCGAGGAGGCCATTCAGAGGTCCAACGCCACCCACTTCGGCCTCGCCGCGGGGATCTGCACCCGCGACATCGGCACGGCGCTGGCGGCGGCCAAGGATCGCGATGCCCTGGCATGCACGTCGCACGCGTGTCATCACGTGTGCAAATGCGCGCGTTAATTCCCCAATCAGTGCTTGCACTGAAGGGGTCCTGGCGGATATTGAAAGATTATGCGACAGTTCGGGGTCGATTTCGGTAGGCGGCCGGGTTCCACGGTTCCCGGTTCCGGGTTCCGGCCCGATGCGTCCTGGTGGCCCCGAAGTCGCGTTTGGCGCTACTCACGGCGGCACGCAGCGCCGGCGCGCCGGCGGCAACCAAGGCTGGCGGGGCCGTGCAACGGGGGCCGGCGGCTGTGGCCGGTGTTGGCGGCAGCCAGGCCCAGGGAGGTCGGGCAGAGGTTGGCGAGGGTCAGCGGCAGTGCCGGCGGTGGGGCGTCCGGGGACGTCTGCTCGCAGGCGGTGCTTCTCCCCCTGCCCCCCGATGTTGTCGACGAAGAAGGAGGCCGCTCGGAAAGGGAGGGGGACCCTCGGTGTGCACCCCATGGGGGGCTCTTCGGACGCACCCCACATCGAGGCTGGACGCCCCCCACCCCCCCCCCGGTGTATCCCAGGGCCAGGCCCCAGGTGGTTGTGCCGCTCGCAGGCCCCACGAAGCCTGGGGTGGAGGTCGGCGTATCACCTGCTGTCTGCCGGAGGGCCAGGATCGGGTTGACCCAAAAGGGGGTCCAGCGACAAGGGGGTGGCGCAATAGATTTGGTGCAACAGGTTTGGCTGCACTACATGTGGGGCGTGCAGTACATCCCAGGGCGCCAATTCTGTGTTGCTGGACTCTCGCGTGCAATACATTCGTTGCAACACGATGCCATGACACTCTCTGGCGCAATACGTCTGCAACACAATTGCCCCAAATCTATTGCACCACCCCCTTACAGCTGGACCCCCTTTTGGTCAGGAGGGGAGAAACACACAGACATAATTCATCGTCGATCCCCAGGAAAAGATGGGAAACTATGGGAAGTGGGGGGGAAGACGAAGACCCAGAAAAGATGTGAGAGGATTGGACATCCTTTTGTCTATTGTGTGCATTTCTCTGTGTGTCCCAGGGCCCCCTCATTGAAGCCACCCAGACAGGAGAGCACTGCCAGCGGCGGGGGGGCGGGCGGCGGCCGGGCCCCTCGTGCGCCCGCGCGCCCCCCCCGCCCGCCCTACAGAGGCGGCCTGCGCGCCCCCGAGGCGGCTGCTCCTATTGGGGCGCTCCCCGGCGCTCCCCGGCAGCCCCACGCGCACGCCCTGGCCTTGTAGGTCGGGCCCGTCCCTCTGTGCAGGAGGAAAAGTCAAACAAATAGCTCAGGAAGTAGTCTGGGGGGACGATCTGTGGACTATTTGTGCATACTTTTCGGCGTTGTGGGGGCCTTTTTCTTAATCCTTCGTCCAGAATCCGCCTGCAGGGGGGCATGCCCGACCTAACCCTGGTCCGGGCCCTCTCGCCTTCCCCTCCGCGTCGGGCTTGTTCCTTCCCCTTCCCTCCTCGCCCCTTCCCTCCTCGCCCCTCCGCGCCCCTGGCCCTCCTCCTCGCCCCCTCCGCGCCCCTGGCCCTCCTGGCCCCCCTCCCCTCCGTCGCCGCCCCGTTACTCCTTCCCCTCCCCCTCTCCGCCCCGTCCGCCCTGTCTGCCTCGAGGGAGAAAGTCACGGCACGAACAGAACTTTTGGCGCTCCGCGCGGACTTCTTGGATCCCCGCGGGCACCCCCCCCGGCGGCACCGCCTCTGGCGCCGCCCTTGGCGCGCTTCGCGCGCCATCGAGGGTCCAGCGCAGATCCCAGAAGTCCGCGCACGGAGCGTTTGCCGTTTCGTGGTTCTTGTTGTCGTCGCCCCCCTCCCCTCCGTCCGCCATGTCTGTCTCGGCTCAGGGCACAGGCGCGAGTGCAGTGTGTGCTGTTGCTTCCCGGGGAGCTGTGTTGCATCACTCGGGTTGGGTCCCGGGAGCTGCGCCGCACAGGTTGCACTCCGAGCGTGCAAGAGGCCGTGGCTTACACCACGCAGACTTGCACATCGAGGGGGAATCACCCACTGCTGTGGGTCCACGCTGGCAAAAACATGCACATGCCTATGTTTGTTGAGTGCACCTGTGTTCAAGCATACGTCTAGACGTGTAAGCCAGCGTGGTCCCCAGAGAAAGAGTCATCGTGGCTACAGTGTGGGGTAAGCTATTGGGTGTCAGCCGTGCCGTGGGATGTGTGCGGTGTGTGAGCCAGGCACGCGCCATAGGCCACGTGGTGCACAGCGGCCTGCGTCGTGCAAGCCGGGGGGGGGGGGGGCAGGCTCTGCAGTGCCGGCCATGGGGTGCAAGCTGCGCGGTATGTAAGCACAGCGCACGGGGCACCCTCCGGGCGCCCACGACGCGGCACGCGGCGCAACCTCGGCCGGCCCGCCCCGCGCACGGGGGCGCCCACCAGGCGCGCCCCACGCGCGGGCGCACCGCGCCCATGCGGTGAGCCATCGGCGGACCCACCCGAGGCACGGGGGCGACCCAGGGGCGCCCACGAGGCGGCACGGGCGCCAGCGTGGACCAGTCTCCGCGGACCCGCCTCGATCCTTTCACCGACTGGGGCGTTACTGACTCAGACGTGATCGCGTGGCTCAAAAATCAGGACTGGAGGTTTATCGCCATTTTCGGACTCGGGGGGCCCTTGCCGGGCCCCGGGACCGTCAGAACACGACTCAGGATGAACAACCGGTCCCGGAGAACGGGTCGGGATTTCCAGGGACCCCGTATGGAAAAATTCAGGACGTCGCATGCTTGGGAAGGGCAGTCAGCAAGGACAGCGATAGCCCCTCATGCAAGCACCGTTTGCGGAATCACCTCATCATTGACTTCTCGTCTGGCCCAGCCATGGTCTGTTTGAGAGGCCCTCTGCCCAGCAGAGTGGGCTGATGTTCGGATGACCTGTTCCTCCTTACGGTAGGTTCGTGTCGTGTCGACCCGCGGCGACCCCGCCGTCGGAGTTCAACGTTGGACGCTGCCGGCGACCCGGAATCGGTCGACGTAGAACGATCTGACGTTTCGGGAATTGCAGATCGTTCAAGATTGAACGGTCCCCGCGTTGTCAGGAACCAGCGCTGGGGTCGATACGACACGAGTCCGCGCTATTCTCCCTCCACCTCCTTCTCCTCTCGAGGACCTCGAGGCCGGCACGGTATGGATCAATTGCTACGACAATTTCGATATGGCGGTCCCCTTCGGCGGGTACAAGACCAGCGGGTGGGGCCGGGAGAAGGCCATGGCATGGTGCACACAAATCGATGGGCAATGAGGAAGGAGGAGGCGGAGCAGGAAGAAGGTGGAGGACGAGGGAGGAGGAGGAGGTGTAGAGGGAGGAGGACGAGGAGGGGTCGGAGGAGGAGAAGCAGAGGAGGAGGAGGAGCCGAGGAGGAGGAGGAGAGGAGGAGGAGGAGGAGGAGTAGGAGAAGGAGGAGGAGGAATACAGGATATAGACAGCGGATGATGGTGGTGATGCTGATGCTGATGCTGGTGATGCTGATGCTGATGCTGATGCTGATGATGATGATGATGATGATGATGATGATGATGATGATGATGATGATGATGATGATGATGATGTGTTTGATGATGATGATGCTGCTGATGACGATGACGATAATGACGATGATGGTGATGATGAGGCTGATGATAATGATGATGATGACGATAATGATAATGATGGTGATACTGATGAATGTGATGTTGACGATGATAATGATTGTGTTGGTGGTAATGAAGTGGGTGATACGTATGATGACGAAGGTGGTGATGGTGATGATGATGCTGCTGATGATAATGATGGCAATGGTGAGGATGCTGAGGATGATGAAGATGAGGATGATGATGATGAGGAGGAGGAGGAGGAGGATCAGCAGGCAATGAGGCTGGTGGTGGTGATGAGGATGACACTGAGGAGGATGAGGATGAAGATAACCATGACGATGAGGATGATGCTGCTGATGATGATTGTGGTTGTTGTGATGATGATGATGACGACGGTGAGGATGATGATGATGTTGACGAGAATAATGAGGATGATGATGTTGATGATGCTGTTGATGTTGATGATGGTGATCATGATTATGATGGTGATGAAGATGCTGGTGGTTGTGGTGATGATGAAGATGCTGATGCTGCTGATTATGATGTTTCTGATGCTGATGCTGACAATGCTGATGATGATGATGATGGTGGTGGTGGTGATGCTGATGATACTGATGATGCTGTTGGTGATGATGATGCTGCGGATGCTGATGATGGTGGTGGTTGTTTTGATGATGATGCTGGTGGTGGTGATGGGGATGACGAGAATGATGAGGATGATGGTGATGATGTTGCTGATGATGATGATGCTGATGATGATTATGATACGTGTGGTGAAGGATATGATGGTGGTGGTGAATATGATGGTGGTTGTGGTGATGCTGAAGATGCTGATGCTGCTGATGATGATGGTTCTGATGCTGATGTTGACAACGTTGGTGATGACGACGATGATGCTGATGATGACGATGGTGTTGTTGTGGATGATGATGATGAAGATGATGATGATGATGATGCTGATGATGATGATGCTGATGATGATGATGATTCTGGTGGTGGTGATGCTGATGATGTTGATGACGATGATTAGGATGCTGATGATGCTGATGACGCTGGTGATGGTGATGATGATGCTGATGCTGATGATGCTGATGATGATGATGACGATGATGATGATGATGCTGACGATGCTGATGATGCTGATGATGATGCTGATGCTGATGCTGATGCTGATAATGCTGATGCTGATGATGCTGATGCTGATGCTGCTGCTGTTGATGATGATTATGATGATATGATGAGATTGATGATGATGATCATGATGATGATGATGATGATGATGATGATGATGATGATGATGATGATGGTGGTGGTGATGCTGATGATGTTGATGACGATGATTAGGATGCTGATGATGCTGATGATGCTGATGATGGTGGTGGTGATGATGATGATGATGATGATGATGATGATGATGATGATGATGATGATGATGATGATGATAAGGAGGAGGTTGGAGGAGGATGATGATGAGGAGGAGGAGAGGAGAGGAGGAAGAGAAGGAGAGGGAGGGGCAGGGGGGAGGAGGAGGAGGAGGACGAGGAGGACGAGGAGGAGAAAGAGGAGGAGAAAGAGGAGGACATGAATGCGAACGAGATGGTAGAGGAGGAGTTGAACGAGAACCACTCCTCCTCTCTTTTCCCAGCGGGCGGGCGCCCTGCAGCGCAGAGCGGGGGAGGCGACGCAGCGGTGGGAGCGCGGGCGAGTGGGAGGCGGCACGCCGTCGGGACACGGTCGGAAAGACGAGGGCCGGAGCGGCGGGACGAGGGCGGCCCCGCTCAGGGCGAGTACGCGCTCGAGAACTACACGGAGGTGAAGTGCGTCATGATGCCGATGGACTCGAAGAACTGAGGCCTCCTCATCCTCCTCCTCCCTCCTCCTCCCTCCTCCTCCTCCTCCTCCTCCAGCTCCGAGGAGGAACAAGGGCACTCTGTAGTGACCGCCGCCCGGTCTCAGGGCCCCTCAGGGCCCCTCAGGGCACCTCCCCTGCTCTGTTTTCCCCCCTCAGGGCCTCCTGGGAGGAGGCCCTCGTCGCCACCGCCGCGTTCGCCGCAGGAGTCTGGTCAGAGCGCGCCCCAGGAGAGGTCCGGGAGTGGCGGCATCGGTGCCTTGTGGTTTCCCCATCCGCGCGCCTGGCACGCCCCCCAGGCGGCCTGGCGTCATGATGCCGATGGACTCGGAAGAACTCGGTTTTTAGCATCCGCGTGCCCGGCACGATCCCCGGCGGCCTGGCGTCATGCTGCCGACGGACTCGAAGGGCTGAATTTTTAACACCTGCTCGGCGGCGAGCGAGGGGGTGAAGGGAGAAGGAGAAGACCTTTACAGAAGGCGGCGGGGCTTCTCAGACGGCTTCCGGCCTTCTGAGAGGTGTTCTGCGTCTTCGGGGAAGGCTTAGGACAACTTCTCAGAAGGCCGGGGAACTTCCGAGCCTTCCCAGAAGGCCTTCTCCTTCTCTTTTCCCCCCCCCCCTCGCTCGCCGCCGATGAACATTCGAAGAACTAAGTTTTTAAGATCTGCGCGCTTGGCACGTCCTCTGGCGGGCTGCGTCGTCGGCGCCAGACCCCCCAGACCTCCGACGCCGTGATCGCCCAAGCGCCAGAGAGGCGCAGCCAAGGAGAGATCTGCCTGCCAGCGGGTGCCCCACGGAGATGTTTCTCATTGCCTAGGGCCCTCGGGGGCTCGAGTGGAGTCTTGGGGCGCCCTGGGAAGTTCAAACGTTGGCGACACGTGCCCAGATTTCGTACGTCAAAGGATCCACGTGCGCTGCCGCGCGATCCGACACCGCGCTCGGGCGGACGACCGGGGGCGGGGGAGGATGCCGAGGGGGAGGCGGGGCACCTTGGGGACACGACCTCGCCGAGAGTAGGAACGGATTCTGCTGACGCGTGGCGGACACCGCCCGCTGGGACTCGCTTGGCTGCAGGAGGAGTAGGATGAGGATGAGGAGATGAAGGACGAGGAGGGAGAGGGAGAAGGAGAATGAGAGGGAGAGGGAGAAGGAGAGGTAGGAGGAGGAGGTAGAGGAGGAGGAGGAGGTAGAAGAGGAGGAGGAGGAAGAGGAGGAGGGTCATCGGAGTGATTGCTCGCTGGAGGATGGGGTGCTGCGGGGGGCTGAGCATACACACATATATATATATACATATATATACATAATATATATATATATATATATATGACAGAGCGTGTTCTACCGCTGCTGGCGGAAACCCGGGGGGGGTCACTGTGGGTTCCCAGAACCCGTCCATCATGAAAATTGGGGGGTCACTACCGGTTCGACCCCCCCCCCACACACCTCGGTCACTACCGGTTCGACCCCCCCCCCGTCGGTGGCCGCAGACGATTGTTGCTCCCCGGGACAGTTGGCCAGTGGTAGGGGTACTGGGACAGTGGTGGTGGGAACGGTGGTGGTGGGGACTGCGGTGCGGGGACAGTAGGGCAGTGGTGCGGGCAGTGGTGGGGGACGGTGATGGTGGGGACAGTGGTGAGGGGACAGCGAGGTGGGGACAGTGGGACAGTTGTGGGGACGGTAGTGGTGGGGACAGTGGTGATCAAGGCGGTGGTGTGGACGGTGGTGGGACAGTAGTACAGTTGGGAGAGAGGCGGGGACAATGGGGACAGTGGGACAGTGGTGGGGAGTGGGGACAGTGGGACAGCACAGTGGGACAGCGGCGGGGACAGTGGAGACAGTGGGACAGTGGTAGGAACAGTGGGAACAGTGGGACATTGGTGGGGACCGTGGGGAAAGTGGGGAGAGCGGGACCGTGGTGGGACAATGGTGAGGAGAGTGGGGACAGTGAGACACTGGTGGGGGCACTGGTGGGGACAGCGGGGACAAGGGCGGGAACAGTGGGGGCAGTGGGACAGTGGTGGGGACGGTGATGTTGGAGACAGTGATAGTGGTGTGGGGACAGTGGGAATGTGGTGGGGACAGTGGGACAGTGGTGGGGACAGTGGTGGTTAGGACACTGGTGAGGGCGGTGGCGAGGACGGTGGTGGGACAATGGGACAGAGGTACAGTGGGGACACTGGTGCGGACAGTGGGGACAGTGGTGGGAACAGTGGGACAGCTCACTGGGACAGCGGCGGGGACAGTGAGACAGTGGGGGCAGTGGGACAGTACGTGGTTGGGACCGTGGGGAAAGTGGGGAGAGTGGGACCGTGCTGGGAACAGTGGTGGGGACAGCTGTGGGGACAGTGCGACAGTGGTGGGGGCACTGGTGGGGACAGTGGGGACGTTGGTTGGAACAGCGGGGACAGTGGTGGTGAGGACAGTGGTGCTGGGGTCAGCAGCGGGGGATGTGATGCGCACGGTGGTGGGGACCCGGGAGTCGTTTGCCGCCTGTGTGTGTGTGCGGGGGGACCGGTAGTGACCCCCCCCGGTTTTCTGAAGGGGGGGGGTCCAAACGATAGTGACCCCCCCCGGTTTTGTAAAAGGGGGGGTCGAACCAGTAGTGACCCCCCCCCCCGTTTTTTGGAGGGAGGGGGGGACGGGTTCGAATTGGTAGTGACCCCCCTTGGTTTTCCGGAGGGGCGGGGGAGTTGTTCGAACGGGTAGTGACCCCCTCCCGGTTTTTTGGAAGGGGGGTGGGGGGGGAAGGGGGGGGTTAGGGGGGGTGGGGGGGGGGGGGGGCTGTGCCGGGGGGGAGGGGGGAGAGGTTTCGGAGGGGGGGACCTTCGGGTTCCCGATGAAGAGACGAGAGAATTTTCCACAGTAAAGCGGCGGTGGATCGCGCTGTCTGGTTCTTATATATATATATATGTATATACGTATTCACTGCTCCATGGCCAGGTCCATCCTGAACTCAGGAGCTGTGCATACGCCCTCCCGGCCAAGCCATGCGGTCGTGGCGTATGCACCGCTGCTGGGTTCGAGATGGGCCCGGCCAGGGCGCAGTGGATATGTATAGATTTCGTCGCCCTAGCTGATTACGTACACGCCCTTTGGGCGTCGCGGCCCTGCGCGCGGCGACGGCGTAGAAGGTTGGAAAACAGTGAGTCACGCGCGTCGATGCCTGGCCGAGACTTCGGAGATCATTTAGGGCTTCGCAGCCGCCAGCAGCCATCACCGTCCGAATTCACGCACACACACACACACACTCATTTTTTGACGTCGCGTCCCCGCACACGGCGACGAGGCGTAGAACAGTCGAGTGCAGGCAGCGGTAAGCGCGCGTCTACGCCCGGCTGAGCTCTCAGAGACCACCTGAAGTCTGGCAGCCGACAGCGGCCAAAACCGTCTGGGCATGGACGGCGGGGAGGGGCAATGGGCGGACGAAACTACGGTGATGGCGTACCACACACGCACACACGCACACACACACACACACACACACACACACACACACGCACGCACGCACGCACGCACGCGCGCGCACGCACGCACGCACGCACGCACGCACGCGCGCACGCACGCACGCACGCACGCACGCACGCACACACATACACACACGCACACACACGCACACACACACACACACGCACACACACACATACACACATACATACATACATACATACATACATACATACATACATACATACATACATACATACATACATACATACATACATACATACATAAATACACAAACGCACGCACCTATGCACACACACGCGCACACACACGCATGCACTCACGCACGCAACGCACAGACCCAGCCCGATCGGGACCTTCCCCGGGGGGCGCGCCGGCTCGGAGCAGAGACGTCCTCCAGAGGAGAGCGAGGTAGCGGCAGTGAGCCCTCGGAGGGCCCCCTCGTGATCACGGCTGGACGCAGCTCGGAACATCTGGTGCCTCTGGGCCCCAGGAGCTTGCCATCGCTCGGGCGTGTGCATTCTTCCTCCGGCGAGGACCATCGAGGGACATCCTGGATCATTTGGCGAGAAAGCCACGCACGAAGCCGAACAACAAGCACAGGGAATGGACGTCCGAGCGATGGCCAGGGAGGGGTCCGGACACGGATATTGAACTGCCATTGTCTCAAGCTGAGATGTCCCTTTTCAACTTAACTAAGATGTAGATGATCAAGTTACCTTGAGGATGACTTAGGCAACTTGTATGTCCATCCAGATATGTAGCTTCAAGTCCACTTGAGCTAAATGTATATCTTCCATCAGTTCCATAAGTTCCGCCGCCCTCTTTCCATACCAGGTGAAAAATATGTAAACCATGAAAACAATATCCCGGCAAAGCAACCTAACAGCGATGTGTAGGAGCATATCTGGAAGCATTCCCCTTACGATTCAGATGATAATCCAGTTGTAGAATTCTGCTGTTCTCGCAGTCGTAGTCGCATTCGCGATGACAGTCGCAGTGGCAACGGCAGTCGCAGTCACAGCCTCAGCCTCAGCCTGCCTCAGCCTCAGCCTCAGCCTGCCTCAGCCTCAGCCTCAGCCTCAGCCTGCCTTCAGCCTCAGCCTCAGTCTGCCTTCAGCCTCGGCCTCAGCCTCAGCCTGCCTCAGCCTCAGCCTGCATCAGCCTCAGCCTCAGCCTGCCTCAGCATCAGCCTGCTTCAGCCTCAGCCTCAGCCTGCCTCAGCCTCAGCCTCAGTCTGCTTCAGCCTCAGCCTCAGTCTGCCTCAGCCTCAGCCTCAGCCTGCCTCAGCCTCAGCCTGCCTCGGCCGCAGCATCAGCCTGCCTCAGCATTCAAAATGTGGCCCAGGAATGGAGTTCTGGGAACTAGAAGAACACGAAGTGGCCTACAGTTGGCTCCGGGCATTCAAAATCATGCCCAGGAATGGAGTTCTGGGAAGTGGAAAAGCACGAAGTGGCCTACAGTTGGCTCCGGGCATCCAAAATGTGGCCCGGGAATGGAGTTCTGGGAGGTCGAAGAGCACGAAGTGGCCTACAGTTGGCTCCGGGCATCCAAAATGTGGCCCGGGAATGGAGTTCTGGCAACTAGAAGAACACGAAGTGGCTTACAGTTGGTTCCGGGCATACAAAATGTGGCCCGGGAATGGAGTTCTGGGAAGTGGAAAAGCACGAAGTGGCCTACAGTTGGCTCCAGGCATTCAGAATGTGGCCCGGGAATGGAGTTCTGGGAGGTCGAAGAGCACGAAGTGTGTGACTGTTTGCGAAAAACGCATTCGGACACGAGTTCGGACACAGCTCCCCGGGTCCCGCCCCGACCCCCCTGTGGAGTCATCTGATGCTCTCTTTTGACACCATTAGAAACCTATCAGCAAAAACAACGGCCATTCACAATTCAAGTTGTTCCTCTACATGTCACCCCTTTTTGTCATACCATGCGAAAAATATGGAAAACCATCCTCCTCCTCTTCCTCCTCCTTGACTTCCCCCTCCTTCCCTTCCCTTCCCTTCCTCCTCCTCCTCCTCCTCCTCCTCCTCCTCCTCCTCCTCCTCCTCCTCATTCCCCTCCTCCTTCCCTCCTCCTTCCCTCCCCCCTGCAGCGCCGCCGCCGGGCCAGGTGGCGTTCCTGCGGTTACTTCGGGTTGTCCTGGGGTGCGCCCTACCGCAACCAGGGCCTCGAGGCGAATCCAGCCGTGGCATTTGCCCTCGTGGTCCTGTTCCTCCTTCGCCTCCTCCCTCCATCCTCCTCCCCCCCCCTCCTCCACAAATGTCCTCTCGGTCCTGTCCCCTGTGTGTCTGCGTACTACTACTCATCCACGAATCCGAGCCGTGGCCCCCCCTGCTTCGGAGGCCCCCCCGTCTTCACCGCTGGACGCGGTTCGAGGAACTGGTACGCCCTACCGCAACCAGGGCTTCGCCTGACTCGTAGCCCCCTGTGCGTGTCATCCGCGGCACTCCCGCGTCGGCCCAGACCCGAACGCATATTCCGATCGCCCCGCCGCCTTTTAGGCTCAAGCGAATATGCAGTGAGGGCCGCCGTCCCAGATTTTTATTTCGTTCAGCGGCATATCCCGCTCAGCGGCGTTTTTGCTTCCATTGTTTCAAACGATGATGGCGATGTTGCCGAGTCTAGACATGGTTTGCTTCTCTCGAATTGGGTTGCATCAGACTCACAGTGATGAAGACTCACAGTGAAGCTCGATGCATGGATATGCGCAGTTGGGGAGTGGAGTTCGCTAAGGCAGATATCCTGCGGCTCAAAGAAGTGGAGGGCCCATGAAAATTGGAGGGCCCATTGCTCGTTGTGATGTCGAAGTTGTGGCCGCCTTCAAATTGCAGAGAGTACTTGCGGCGCTTGATCAGAGACTATGCTGGGAGATGGGCGGACAAGTCTGATGGACGTTACTTCCAGTCGGTATGCTTCGAGTCGGCATTGGGCCAATTGTCAAGGGGCAGGTCGACAGTGGTTTCAGTCACCCGCCGATCGGACCCTCTCATTACAGGGAGGTCTCCAGCTCTGGTTGCGCCAGTGCTCAACGTTCCAGGGTACGAACCGAAGGCCTGCAACCACCATCATGTTGCATTCCACCAGCTCCAAGGCGGACGGGAGCTCCAAGTGCGGGCGAACCACAGCGGGCCATTGGAACCGCTCGATTTCTTGACGCCAGAAGGGAAGTTCGATATTGTGGAATGCTGTGCGTCGGCGATCGCATTGGGCTTCAGAGTTGCATCCCTTGCCGGATGGGACGCAGCTTTTTTCGCACGGTTGCGCCCAGGGAGTCTGCGGGCTTCACTTCGAGAGCGTGGTTCCGCTGCTGCAGTGCAAGGCCCCGCATGGGCACCAGCCGACACTGCGCTCGCTGGCAGGCCATACGGGCACGTATGAAGATTTCGTCGATTACGCAGAGGAGCGCCAGATGGAGAAGATGCTGCGGTCTATGGGCGAGTACATCCACGAGATGAGCCTTGCAGATTTCCTAAGGGACTGGTCTCCTCGGCAAAGCCTCGAGCCGTACGTGAGTGTGAATGGTGCCGCCATGTTGTTTGTCGCAACCCCATATTCAGGGAGCGCATGAGCTTGGCGCGACGGTCAACCTGACCACTGTCAGTTGGTGCGGATCTGGCAAGGCAAGTATTGACCTTGAGGTGTTTACGTGTGTAGGTTGTCTCTTGATGAGGATGGCGCGAAGGCCCTCCGTGCTAAGCAGATGTCTGGCTCGGCTCGTGCGCTGCGCGTAGGATCTGGATTCGCTAGGACGCCGGTGAGTCTGAGCGGCAATGATTCTAGGTAGGTGGGCAACTCATAATTGTAAGCATGCGTCGAAGATACAAACATCAAAGAAATGTGCATCATCTTGTTGCCGCCAGGGGCTGAGGCGCCCCTGTTGCAGCCGCGCTAGGTTTTAAGCGATTAGGCGCTCACAGGCCCCGAGGCCATCCTCCGAACATCTCGGCCCCCAAACAGTCATGTCTGCGTTGAAGGGGGCGCCCGCGCGCCGATGCCAATCGCGGGCGGCCGTCCTGCCCCCCCCCCCCCCCCCCCCCCCCTTCCACCCCATCTCCTCCTGATATCCCCCCCCCCCCCCTCCCCCCCCCCCCCCCCCTCCCCCCCCCCCCCTCGGCCCCCCCATCCTCTATATGTCACTCCACTCTTTGGTTTTAGGTTTTCGGTTGGATCTTCAGCTGGCGTCTCAAGAAGCCCCACCGCGCGCGCGGCGCCGCACTCGCACCTCGGGCCTCGGGTGGAACAAGAAAGGCAGCGAACGGGCTATTTTTCCTCTGCGAGTTTTTCGCGGCCAGAAACTGTTGCATATCACTGCGCTGCAATATGCGTTATCCCATGCTCTTGTGCATGGTCCTCCGCCCCCCACTGAATGCTGGCAAAACTGCTCGCACAAAATTTTCAGTCTCTTATGGCCGAGCTTCGCTTGGCAAAATTCTCAGGCGCATCTCGCTCGGCGTAGGCGCATGTGGCCTATGCCTGCGCTGCTGGGCCCAGCACTGCGTCGGCGCTGGCGCTCAGTAGGTCCGCCCTGCATGGCGGCCCTGGCAGAAGAAGCCAGCCCTCCACCCCCAACCCGCAGCGCACGGCCCCTCGGGCACATGCTGCTCACCAGCGTCTAGATCATCGTCGCCTGCCCCCTCAACTCCTGCATCTGCTACTGCATCGACTGTTGCGCCGCGATGACTGCCTGCAAGCTGTCCTTGTGCTCATGCAGGGCCTTGAACTCCGACGTCTGCGTCTTCTCCTCCTCCTCCATGGTCTGGGGGCGCATGAGCTCCTCCACGCGCCTGTCGATCTCGTGTCGCAGCTTTGAGGCGAGAGACGCCAAGTCGTTCATGCCCTTCTTGATCTCGAAGATATTCGCCTGAATGCCCCCGATGCTCACCTTCATGCCCGCCGCGGTCTCCCAGAGCTGCGCCACCTCGGGTGCAAACGCGCGCAGATTCGCCGCGTCGTCGCCCCCCTCCGTCTGCTCTTCGGGACCTTTAGCTCCAACGCGCGCGATTCCATCTGCTGAGCCAGCAGCTCCGAGGCGTGCCACCGTAGCTCCAACATGCGCGACTCCATCTGCTGAACCAGCAGCTCCGTTTTGAACGGGCCCACTGCCAACTCCATCTTCTGCAGCGGCTCCACCTTCTGCCCCGGCAGCAGCTCCGCGTTGCACTGCTGCCTCCGCCGCCCTGGACCAAGCGGGCCCGCTGCCGCCGACGTCGGCACTGCCGGGGCTGCCCCTCCAATAACTCTCGTTGATCTCCCTCGACGCCCATTCAGCCGTCTGGTATTTTGGCTTTTGTCGGTGGCCTGCCTCATTGCACCCGAAACACCAGTACCGCGTTTTGTTCCTATGTTGAGACCTTTTCGAATGCTCTGGCGTCTGGAGCCACGCGTTGCACGGCGGGCACTTGCAGCGCCCCTCGATCATTTGAATGCATGGCGGGCCGACGCGCCTGCCGTTCACAATTATTGTTTCTGGCCGCTCCACCTGTCGGCGTGCCACGGCTGTGGCTGCCGCCCACGAATAGATGAACTCTCCGCGCGAATCGGCGCGATGTTCTGGATCTGGAGCCCAAACGGCTACGCGGCGACCTCCAAACTGCCACCCAGAAGACCCCGGAGGCCAACCACGAGACCCCAACCCGCGCACGACAGGCCTGAGGCCGAGAAAGCAGGCACGGTGGCGGGATGGGCCGAAGGCCAGTGGGATCCGCCGCCCCCTGCCTGCAGGGGTGCACGGCGTGCTGGATGATTCAGTTTTGGTTTTGGTTCTTTTTTCTAAAAGAACTCCCCAGTGGGCTTCGGCCCGCCCCGCCGGCCACCCGCGCGTTTCCCAAAATGCGTCTGTCAATGCCCAAAAACGGCCGCTTCGCTCGGGACATCCTCAAACAATCGCGAAGATGGCCCAAGATGGCCTCCAAGTCCGCCCGAGATGGTCCAAGACGGCCTCCAAAACGGCCCAAGAGAGTCCAAGACGGCCCAAGACGGCCCAAGAGGCCCCCCAGAGGCCTCCCAGACGGCCCAAGAGGCCTCCAAGAGGTCCTCCAGGAGAGTCCGAAGAGGCCAAAATCATTGATTTTCCTTTGGTTTTTGAAGGATTTTGGCATTTGCGCCTTTTCGGCTCTCCGACGGCTCAAGACGGCCCAAGAAGCCCCCAAGATCGCCCAAGAGGCCCCCAAGAGAACCCCATGATGGCCCAAGTGGCCTCCAAGATGGCCCCTAGAGGGCCCCAAGAGGGCCCAAGAGGCCTCCAACGCGCCCAAGATGGCCTCCCAGACGCCCAAGATGGCCTCCAAGACGGCCCTGGAGCATTCCAAGCGGGCCCCAAGTCGGCCCATAGAGGCCCCCCAAACGGCTTCCGACGGCTTCAGACGTGCCAGGAACCCACCAAGATGGCCGAAGTTGGCTCGAAGCTGGCCCGAGACGGCCCAAAAAGCCCCAAAGATCGCCCAAAGCTTGCCCAAGAGGCCTCCAAGACGGCCAAGATGACCTTCAAGATGCCCACGTGTTCCCCGAAGGCTTTCCAAACCGATTCGGGGAACACGTGGTCCGATAGCTTGGCAGGTCTGGCCTCAACGTTCGGCCACATAGGCGCTTCCAAAAAGGCAGGGGGCGGCGGTGATTCGCCGTAGGCGTCTTCGATCCGCCGCCCCCTGCTTGCAGGGGTGCACGGCGTGCTGGATGATTCAGGTTTTGGTTTTGGTTTTTTTCTACAAGAACTCCCCAGTGGGCTTCGGCCCGCCCCGCCGGCCGCCCGTAAATTTCCCAAAGTCCATTTGTCAATGCCCAAAAACGGCCGTTTCGCTCGGGACATCCCCAAAAAAACGCGAAGATGGCCCAAGATGGCCTCCAAGTCCGCCCGAGATGGTCCAAGACGGCCTCCACAACGGCCCAAGAGAGTCCAAGACGGCCCTAGACGGCCCAAGAGGCACCCCAGAGGCCTCCCAGACGGCCCAAGAGGCCTCCAAGAGGTCCTCCAGGAGAGTCCGAAGAGGCCAAAATCATTGATTGTCCATTGGTTTTTGAAGGATTTTGGCATTTGCGCCTTTTCGGCTCTCCGACGGCTCAAGACGGCCCACGAAGCCCCCAAGATCGCCCAAGAGGCCCCCAAGAGAGCCCCATGATGGCCCAAGTGGCCTCCAAGATGGCCCCTAGTGGGCCCCAAGAGGGCCCAAGAGGCCTCCAACACGCCCAAGATGGCCTCCCAGACGCCCAAGATGGCCTCCAAGACGGCCCTGGAGCATTCCAAGCGGGCCCCAAGTCGGCCCATAGAGGCCCCCCAAACGGCTTCCGACGGCTTCAGACGTGCCAGGAACCCACCAAGATGGCCGAAGTTGGCTCGAAGCTGGCCCGAGACGGCCCAAAAAGCCCCAAAGATCGCCCAAAGCTTGCCCAAGAGGCCTCCAAGACGGCCAAGATGACCTTCAAGATGCCCACGTGTTCCCCGAAGGCTTTCCAAACCGATTCGGGGAACACGTGGTCCGATAGCTTGGCAGGTCTGGCCTCAACGTTCGGCCACATAGGCGCTTCCAAAAAGGCAGGGGGCGGCGGTGATTCGCCGTAGGCGTCTTCGATGCAGCCCTCCTCCTTCTCATCCTCGTCCTCCTCCTCCCCCCCCGAGTGCGGCGCGTTCGCTTCCTGGGCGTTCCGCTGCTAAGCGACGCTATGCGGTGCCGGGCAACGCTATGAAATATGCGCGATATGACTTGCGATGCAGTGCCATGCGATGTGATGCGATGCGATGCGACGCGGTGCTGCGCGGTGCTATGCGATGCTATGCGAGGCTATGCGATCTGGCACCTCCCACGGGCCCCGCAGCAGCGCGATCGAGGCCCCCAGGGGGGGGGGGGGGCGGGGGGAAGGGCCAGCGCGAGCCCCGGCAGGTGCTCCAGGGGGATGGGGGGGGGCATGAGAGCCCCGAGAGGGCCCGCCGTGGCTCCGAGAAGGCCCCGGCAAGGCTTCGGTTCATATGTGTTTTCCACTGGGCCCCCGTCTCCCGCGGTCGCGACGGCTTCAAGCATGTGCGAGCGCCGCGAGTGCCCAACTATTGCGGTTTCCATGTGCGAAGGCTGCGACGCCCCACAAGGTGTGCCAGACTGGGCGCCAATGGCTCTGGAAGGCTGGCGGCAATCCCAAACGTCTCCAACATACCCGCCGAGAACCGCATTCCCGTGGTTTTCCGACCACCCTGCTGAGACCATGGACCTCTAGTGGTACCCCAACGGGCAGGACAGCGACCACATGTGGACCATTAACGGGACCCCGAATACAGGAGAGGTCGACCACCGTGAACTTTCTGAGGCCATGAAGAGAGCCAATGGGGATATCGCATGCCTGGAACAGATCATGAAAGGCGACCCCGAGTGGATTACCACTCAGCCGATGAAGGTCGCCGCGCCTCCATGGAGAAAGCAGGGCGCCCCCGACGCCGACGAGAGCAAGCCCGAGCGCGACGAGATCAAGCCAGTCGCCGAACAGAGCACCCCCGACGCCAACGAGAGCAAGCCCGAGCGCGACGAGATCAAGCCAGTCGCCGAACAGAGCATCCCCGACGCCGACGGGAGCAAGCCCGAGCGCGGCAAAAGCAACCCAGTCGCCGACCAGAGCATCACCGAGAGCAAGCCCGTCGCCGACGACGGCGAGCCCGCCGAGCCCGTCGCGACCCATGGCGACGATGACATGCACATCGACGAGCTGCGCTACTTCAACTCCGACGAGGAGTCTGGGGCGTTCTGGGATGTCGAGACCCAGAGCTGGACAATAATCATATGTGGCAACCAGCGCCGCGGCTCTGGAGAAAAGCGCCCGTCTGGGCGCTACTGCAGCGGGGTGGGCTGAGGAACCCGAACGCGCAGTGGAACAGCATGAAGGCCCGGGCCGGACGAGAGGGCTGGCTGCCACTTTTCCGCCAGTGATTCCCGCATCGCAGCAGCGTGAGCAGCGGGGGCATTAGCGTTCAGCCCGTGGCTTCATCGCAGCATTAGACCCGCAGCAGAGCATCGTGCAGCGGAGCAACAGCCTCGGCAGGATACAGCGTACCAGCCTCGCCGCTAGGAAGCGCAGACGCAACCTCGGCAATGCGCAGCGCACCGCCGCCAGCCTCGGGAGCGCACTGCTTGAACGAGCTCTTGCATTTTAATTGTTGCGCGTCGGCGCACGTGAACTGCGAACTTGGGTTTCGGCGCGCCTGCGCCATCAGAAACCGTTGCTGAACCTCCGTGCCGCCACACATTCTTCGCCTGGCCTTCATGTCGCCCCCCCCCCCCCCCCCTCAAGCGATCGCCTCGCCAGCGGTGCGCCCGCTTCCGCCCGCTCGCCCTCCATCCCCTGCATTTGTCGCCCTCTGCGCCCCCTGCTTTTAGTTTCACCAGCGGCCTCTGCATTATGAAGCCTTCTCCTTGTTGCCCCCCCCTAGCCCTCGTTCCATGACATCGTCATCATATGAGCCGGATGGGGGTGGGGGGAGGGGGCGCCCTGGGCCATGGCGCTAACTTTCGGACCAGCACCCGCCCGAAGGCATCGAGGCTCGAGTTGACCCAGCATCTCACCATCCTTCACAGCGGCCCCCCCGCTTCCACGGCAATGCCTACGCCCGAGGGCGCGAAGAAGGCCACGGCCAATAATATAGTTGGCGTCAAGGGCTTGACAGAGAGCCCGTGCTGGAATTTACTCAGCCAGCGCTGCCTCAACCCGATGGGCATGTTCAGGGGGGCGTCGGCCGTGACGGGCTGCGCTCATACGCAAGCAGTGGCAGTGATGTGCGCGATCTCATCCACCTTCTTTACCGAACTCAACACCAAGGGAACGTTCTTCCCACCGGGGTTCGGAACCTTTCACAAGAAGGCCAGCCCAGGCAAGCGGAAAGCAACCGCACCAGTTCCAGCCAAAACAGCAATCATCTTCGTCCCGTTCAAGACCATCATCGAAGTGCTTGAGTGTGATGCCATGGACCATGATGGTCCAGGCCTCCAGCTGGCGGTGTCTCCTCACCGGCGCCATCAGCACCAAGTTTCTCGGCGCCAAGGGGCTCAGCAGCGCCAGTGACACCCGTGAACCTAGGCCGCCCCGCAGGAGAGCATGCAGCAGCACCAGGGGTCATCGCAGCACAGGACGGCGCAGGCTCTGACGTCATGGGCGACGGCTCGTCATTGGGGCCGCGCAGGCCCGCCGTGCTCTGCGAGCTGAGCCGCCAGCTGCAGCTGCTGCATGATCAGATTGTTTCGGGCGAGCCCAGCAGCTCAGTGTGCCCTTAGGTCCCAGCAGCTCAGTGCGCCCTTAAGAAGGCACATGGGCAGGTAGCCAGTGGCGACAGCGCGACGTTTCATATTATCGCACCGCTTGCTCGGAGCCCCGTCAGCAGCGTTGCAACTTACACTCTACGCTCGCCAGTCGCACGTTTCGCCCGTGCCGCGCCCAGAAACGTTGTCCTTCTCCCCCCCTGCACCTGCCCCCCCCCCCCCCCACCCCCGCGCACGCGACATTTCAAACGTCGTCGGCCTGACCATTCGTTGAATCTGGGAGATGCGATGGGACCTATGCTTCGGGCCCCAACTTTGACATCAGCTGGTGGGGACCTAACCGAAAACCTAAAACTTCAGATCAGCGAGGACCGCTTAGCGGTAATCCCGTTTAGCGGCAATCCCGCTTGCAAGGCCCCTGAGACCCTCCAAGGCCACGATCGGTTCTCTCCAGGGCGGGTGGTATTGTTTTGCGTTCCCGAGTGGAATCTGCAAGCCAGTCTTTGTGAGGCCCCCACCCAGGATCACCTTTGAGTGCTAGGCTTTCAACCCAGGGCGCCCCCAGGCCTCCAAGGACGAGCCCGCGCGCCTTTGCCTCGTCGTAAAGTTTGCAACCGCTACACGGGTGGATGGCGGATCCGTTTCAAAATGGGGGTCTCGCCCTCAGGAGATATAGCAACAGCAACTACTCCTTCTGATCGCCAAGAGATCTCGCCCCCCCCCCCCTCCCCCCCCCCCCCCCCCCGCGCCCACCAACGCCGCCACCTCCTCCGACAGCCGCCGCCTTGGCCCGAGCAGCGCATTCACCGAACTGCGTAGCGGGATTTTCCGCTAGCGGTACTTTCATTTTTTGTTGTTTTTTTTTTTCGTTTGTTTTTTTTCTCTTCTCTGAGCGCCAGCACTCCCAGCAGTTAGGCAACGACTTCGCTGGCTGCGCTGGCCCATGTCGGACGCGCCCGCGCTGCGTCTCAGGCTGGGCGCGATCGGGGCGGTGCTCCGGGCTGTCCATGGGGCCGATCGGCACCGGGCGTTGTCGAGGGTTCAGTCCAACGCCGTCGTCGCCATGCTGCACCGCGCGTGGGCAAACATCCCACGCGAGGATCAGGCAGCGCTGTCACTTATGATCATCAGTGTGGACTGGTACCAGGGTCACGACGGGCCAATGACGGCTATACTTGGCAGGGATTCATCCGCGGCGTTGAAGCGCGCCCGTCAAGCCCAGCAGAAGTACACAGGCTTCGTCGAGTTCCTCACTGAAGACAAATGGTCCAAATTGATGCCCGATGACGGCGATGCGCCGCCCAGCACCGCTTGACTGCACCTCGTCGTCCAGCGCGTCGTGCGCCTAGGCGGCGTCAACGCGTGCGAGCACGCGACCAAGCAGATGGCTTCGATGTGGCTTCTCATGTGCGATCCTAACGCGCACAAGATGAACGGTTTTCAGTTGAAGGCAAACCATGGCTACGTCAAGAAGGAATACAGGAACATTGCAGGCAAATCCCCGAGGCCCGACACCTACATGGCCACGCTGCCGAGTCTGCCAACTGACCTGGCGCGTTCATACCCGCGGGCCTACGCCAAGGCACGCTGCGCTCGCGCGGGCGACGGGCCCGCGCGGTGCCCCCTGGACATGGCCAAGCTTCGGGGCATTGGCAATGCGCATCGGTGCAGAGGAATGGGGGCCGAGAAGCACGCGGCTCAGCCAATGGGCGGAGGGCCGCAGGGCCCGGGCAATGCGGCAAGCGGCCAGTTGGTGCCATTCGCCCCGAGCGGAGGGCCGCAGGACGACATCGGGCATATTCTTGCCCAGCAGGCCCAGCAGATGCAGCGCGCGCAGACCATGGCCACGACCGCCATGCCCCTCGTGGCGGGAGGGCGCGTCGGAGCGGGGGCGGGCTCAGCAGGTGACGGAATAGCGCAATTCATGGATGCCTCAGAGGTCTTCGGGGGCGCCGCTCGGCCGGGCCGCCGCGGGACCAACGCGGCGCCAGGCCGAAGGATTGCAGGGCCGCATCCAGCGCGCGCCCTCGAGCCAGCTACCGACGTTGCAGCTGCCGTTTCCGCGGGCCCATTGGCCGCAGGTCCACCTGCCGCGGCTCCAGCGGCCGCGGACCCAGCTGCCGCATCGCCGGCCGCAGCTCCAGCTGCCGCTGCCGCAGCTCCAGCAGCCGCCGCGCCCGCTGACTGCGCTGGGGCAGTGGCCTTGGCAGCCCCAGCGAATGCACCGCAAACCCTGGCGCAGAACTTGAAGCGCACGGTGGGTCAGGCCATGGGCACGATGCAGGCGAAGCGCGAAGAGGCCAAGGCGAAATCCAAGGCGAAGAGGGCAATGAAGAAGCCCGCGGCAAAGCCAGCCAAGGCGAAGAAGGACGACGAGGAAGATGGGGGGGCAAAGAAGACGCCGACGCCGGCGAGGGGGGGGAGTCGGCCGACGGCTCAGGTGGCGAGGGTGAAGGTGACGACGAGGACGAAGGCCCACCCGCTACTCCCGCTGCGAAGGGTGCCCGCACGACCAAGGAGGTAACGCTCGCGCATGGGAAGCGCGGCGCGGGCGACACGGCTGCCAAGTTGGGCCCGCCCAAGACAAGGGCCGACAGGGCGACCAAGGCGACCCCGCCCAAGACGAAGGCCAACAAGGCGACCCCGCCCAAGACGAAGGCCGACGAGAAGCTGATCGACATCTCCGACCTGGCAGTCCTGACAAAGAAGACGCTGAACGCCACCGCGCGCGAGCGCTTCGCTTCGAAGGCCTACCACGCGGCGAGGCAGAGGGCGAAGGCCGCTGGCAAGCCGACAGGCGAGATGAAGGAGCTCGGCAGGATGGCTCACGCGGCTTCAGCGGCTAGCTGGGACAAGCTCAAGGGCGGCTGAGCTTTTGATGACGAGTGATCTCGTCGGTGGCAGGCCTCTGTCGCGCATGGGGCCCTGCTAGCCGACGCGCAGAGAAGCGCCGCAGCTCGGGGAAGCGTTGCGTCGCAGCGCTGGTCTGTGCGCACCTGGACAACGCACGCAAACTCGCCGCCCTCATCCTCGCCCGCCCCCCGCCCCATCCGCATCCCCAAGGGCTCCCACGGGGGCGCCAAGTTATTCGCGCTTCGCGTTTCGCGGTCCTCATTCCTCCTCCCCCTCCTCGCCCTCCATATTTGTTTTGTGCCTCTCTCTCTCTCTCTCTCTCTCTCTCTCTCTCTCTCTCTCTCTCTCTCTCTCTCTCTCTCTCTCTCTCTCTCTTTTGGGGGGGGGGCGAGAGCGCGAAGTTATTCGCGCTTCGCGCAGCGCGAAGCGCGAAGTTAAGAGCCCTTGCATCCCCGCATCGAACGGGGCGATTTTCTACGGCGTGGTTTGAACGGCTTGCGCCCCTGAGAGGGTTCGGGGTGCAACATCCCCCGCCTCTTCCGCATCCACTTCGTTGCCGTCGTCGGCATTCCCATGCGTTGCTAGGCGGCCCTGGCAATGGTCTGATAACCGTTATCAGGTGGCCTGGTAATGGTCTAATCATGGTCTGGAAATGGCCTGATAATTCATTGCCAGGCGGTCTGATCACGTCATCAGCCGATGCAGTGCGTTATCAGGCGTGCCCTGATAATGCATTAACGAATTTCTGATAACGCGTTATCAGATGTTGTCTGATAGTGGTCTGATAATGGTCCTGATAATGGTCGGATGATGCATTATCAGGCGGTCTGATAACGTTATCAGCCGATACATTGCCTTATCAGGCGTGCTTTGGTAATGCATTCTCATATTTCTGTTAATGGTCTGATAGCCGTTATCAGGTGGCCCTGATAACTGTCTGATAATGGTCGGATAATGGTCTGCTCATGGTCTGATAACCGTTGCCAGGCGGCCCTGGTAATGGCCCAAGATGCCCTACTACGGCTCCAAGATGGCCTCGACGCGGCCGCAGGGCCAACGGTTGCCCCCGCGGGGGGGGGGCTTGCAAGCCATGTCGGGCCAGCGGCACTCCCGCTTCGGCCCAGGCCCGAACGCATATTCCGTTCGCCACGTCGCCTTTGAGGCTCAAGCGAATTCAGTCAGGACCGCCGTCCCAGATTTTTACTTCGCTCAGCGGCATATCCCGCTCAGCGGCATATTTCGCCAGTCAACGCCCAGCGTGCACTGCCGCCGTCTGCAGCGCGTGATGTCGTGGAACGATAACAACCCTGTGGTCGAGGAGACGCTCGAGGAGACGCTCGAGGCCGCCTTGGAGGCTGGCGGGGTGGCCGCAGAACCCACCGTCGGCGACGCTGCCGCGTCTCCGAGCGCCCCAGGTCCTTGGGCGGAGGAGCCGCAAGGAGGTGGCGAGGCGCCGATGGGGGTGGCCGATGCGGAGGGGCCCCATGGAGGTGGCGAGGCGCCGATGGAGGTGGCCGATGTGGAGGGGCCCCATGGAGGTGGCGAGGCGCCGCCGAGCTTCCCAGGTCTGACGGATGACGGCGACATTTGCGCTATCTGCCAAGTCCCCCTGAGGGGGGATCCCGACGGGGGCGGCGGCCAGGGGCCGGCTCTGCGTGCCATCTTGCCGTGCCTCCACATGTTCCACCAGTGTTGCATCGACGAGACCTGCAGGATCTTGGAAAAGCCAATGGCCACGCTCGCGTGCCCGACCTGCAGGAGGACGCCGCAGGACATTCAGGCCATGGAGGAGAAGATGATCAGCGAGGGGATGGCTCGCAGGGCCGCGGAAGGGGTTGCCGCGCAGGGCTATGGCGGCTCGGGCGGCTCGGTAGCTCCAGATCGACACGATGTTCGGCGCTGCAGTTTCGGAACATGCCCCGAAGGCGCACGGGCAACGTTGCGCTGGCCTGGACAACCCCTGACACCCCCTCCATCCGCCCACCCCCATCACGCCACTAGCGCCCCATGGGTGCGTCGCAGATGCCAGGCGTCATTCGCCATGCCCCTTAATCTGCACAGGCTCATGAGGCCTGTGACTGCTGGGGCGTCTAGCGGGAGGGGGGGGGGGGGGGGGGGGCAGCGCGGGGCTGTGACCATTGCAAGGCTGGCAGCGCCGTGCGCGTCGAGGCCGACCGCCCGATCGAGGCGGCGGCGGCCCCCTCCGCGCCGCGGCGCCGCCGCCTCCACAGCCTCCGCCAGGGCCAGCTCGGCCGCGTCGGGCGAGGCCCTCGGCGGCGAAGAGCAGCGGGGCGCCGCCCCCGAAGGTCGGCGCGATCATGTCCGAGCCCCCGCACGATGGCCCTCCCGCGGTGGCCCCAGCGCCGTCGGGTCCGCCCCCGCAGGCGGCGGCTGCGCCTGAGCCATCGGTCGCCGCGAGCCCCCTGCCAGATACGGCGGCAGAACCTGATGCAGATCCACTGACAGCGCCAGCCCCTTCGAACCCACAGACCCTCGGTCGCGCCCCGAAGTGCGGCCTCTTCCCAGCGCGGCCGAAGCCGACGCAGGCGCCAACGGTGACGGATCCCCCCAGCTTCCTCGAGGATCGCCGCATGCACTGCGGGCACTGCGGCGCCGAGGTGGGGGTCATGGACAAGGTCAGGGTCCGCGACGAGGGGAAGCACGCGCACAGGTGCTCGCGCTGCTCCAGCAAGGTCACGCAGCTGAGCACCGAGCTGGGCGGATGGCCAGCGCCCGAGTTCAGCGCCCTCGACGACGAGAGCAAGAAGGCGTTCTTTGGCGGCATCAGGGACATCACGAACCGAAAGGATGTCGTCGCGCAGTTCCACGAGTACATGAAGGGCTTCGAGGAGCACCACAAGTGGTGCGCAGAAGGAGGAGAATTTGTCGCTGTCGGCGTGGTCAGTCAAAGGCTTCGACACGGGTCGAATCGAGAGCTTGTCGCACCCGTGGGGCATTCAGGACTGCCGCGTCCTCGGGAAGACGCACCTCGCCCCGATGTACTCGGCTGGCACGGCGGGCAAGAAGGGGAAGCTTCGCGAGTGCGCGGGGGAGAACAGCGGCAAGACGCGGAAGGTGGATGGCGCCCCCGAGTCCGAGTCCGAGGCGTCGAGCTCATCGAGCTTCTCGTCGCGCAGCCGCCGCAAGAAGAAGGGCAGGAAGGACAAGAAGGACAAGAAGGGCCACATTAAGGGCAATCAGGACAATGGGGGCCAGGAGCATCCGCAAGGCGAAGGAGCGCGAGAGGGGGGAACAGAAGCTGGAGACCACGGGGAAGAGGGAGGGCGCGAATAACCTGAAGGACGCGACGGCGATGTCGAAAAAGGTTAGGCACATGAAGCACACGCTGCAGGATATCGTGAGCGACGCAGCGTTCCAGGGGATGCCGCAGAGGGTCCGGGAGACCATCGAGGTTGACTACACGAAGATCAGCGAGCTCCACAGCGACGTCAAGAAGGTCATGGACGGTGACCACAACGGCGCCATTCGCCACATCGACAAACATGTAGCTGCCAAGAGCCTGTTGGCAGACATGAAGCGCAAGGCCGGCACGGCCTCGCAGCTCATCCGCCAGGGCAATATGTTTTAGGATGGCTTCGCCGCGGCTCCTGGAGCGTCGAGCGCAAGTGCGACGCGGCCCTTGCAGCTCAGCAGGCCAACCTGTGCTAGGTTGGCATCGCCTAGGCCCCTGCGAGCGGCGTCGCGCGGCGGGCAACGGGGTGTCCCAGCCGTGCTTTGCTTTTGGAGAACCCGACCCGGTCCCCCGCTGGCCTCCCAAGGGCTCCTACGAGGGCGCGAAGTTATTCGCGCTTCGCGCTCCTCATTCCTCCCCCCCCCCTCGCCCTCCTCTTCTCCCCTTTGGGGGCGCGGCGCGAGAGCGCGAAGTTATTCGCGCTTCGCGGGGCGCGAAGCGCGAAGTTAGGGGCCCTCGCCCCCCCAAGGCCCCAAACCGCAGGTCAAGGCCCCCAGGGCGTTCGTCCCATCGGCGCGGCTAGATGTGCAGGAAGAAACGTTTCTTTTTCCCGGGGGAACCTCAGAAGCTTCTTGATTGCCCCCGCGTCAACATCTGACACGCTACCCCATCTCTCCTTTCCCTGTCCATTGCGGCCGTTTTGGCACAATCGTCTCGCACAGTTCACTTTGCACGAACAAGCGCTTGAGAGCTCAATCGTTGTTGCATACAGGGAGCGCGTCAACCAATGGACTTGCCAAGAACTTGTCTAAGTTAGATGTTGGCGCCGCCCCTGGCAGGAAAACGCTGAATGAGGCAAACCACATTAAATTGAAAAAGGTTGCGCGGCATTTTGATCTTGAGCTGGAAAATGAAAACCACCCTTTCAAGTGGGAGATATCAGAACCGTCGCCCCCGCTACAAGCGACGGTCCATGCGTCGGCCGAGCTCCAAGAGCTCTTCGCCCAGACAGCCAATGCCGCTCCGTGCGCCATAGACACACCTTGGAACATCATCATCATCGGGTCCGATGAATTCACGACGGGGGACAAGGAAAAACTTTCGAACCGCGGGAAAACAATGGTGACGTCATTCAATTTCATGGAGGTTGGCCCCACTGCGCTGTGCCACGAGATGACGTGGATGACGTTCGCGCTGTGCCGTGCGCATATCATCAGGAGCGCGGTTGGCGCATGGCCCCGAATGTTTTGGATTTTGCGACACATGCTGATTATTGGTGGCCTGTCGTTTGCGCAGGCGGGCTGCCCATTGATGCTGCATGGCCAAGTCTTTCGTCTTTATGCGAGGGTGAAAATTGCGCTGTCGGGTTTGGATGGATTTCGGATGCGCTACGATTGGGGAGGGGCTTCTGCTCACAAGCCGTGCTTATTCTGTACAAACGCGTGGAAAAAGGAACTTGCCATTGGCACCTGGCGAGGTTGACATCGCGCGCGGAGACGCTGCTCAGTTCAGACCGATGGACAAGGACTATATGATCGTCTTAGTGGCCATTGTGCTTAGAGCAAAGGATCAATTCGACAACGGTGAAATCCGCAATCGGGAGTTTCAGGAAATATTCCAGGGACTGGGGTTCCATCCGAGCCACCGATCGCTGCAAGCCGACGCTCGTCTCTGCGAGGTGCTTGACATATACTCTGTCATTCGCGCCGATTGGGTGCACGACGTGCTTGCGCACGGGACGTTTGCAAGGGAGCGCCCGTTGTTTGCCGAGTCGTGCGAAGGCATAGGTTTACAATTTTCTTTCCGACCTGATTTGATGAAGGCGGATTGGTCCTTCCCGCGACGGCGCGGTGTTAAACCTTCTGAACTATATAACGCTTTTTCGGACCACAATGAGGAAAAAGGGAATTCATCGCCAAGACCAGCGGATATATCTGTGTGTGCGTGCTTATGAGGCATACTGTGGAGCGCCATTTGGAATGCGACGCCCGCGTCAGGTTGCAGCGGGAATCGTTCGAGGCGGCGTGCGAGGTAGTTGGCTTGTGCATGACTGCCAAGCGATCGTCGGGCCTTGTGTTCCAGCATGCGGCCGCATCATTGCGCGGCGTTTTGCGGCGCCACGCCGAAACGTTTAAGGCCGCGTACGGCGGGGGCAAAGTTCTCCCGAAGCACCATGCTTGTTTCCACATCCCCGATCAGTTTCTCGCTGATCGGTGCGTGGTGGATATGTTTGTGGTGGAGAGGTTGAACCTCCGGAGAAAGGGGGTTGCCGAACACGTGGGTAACACCCACACTTGGGAACGGTCTGTGTCGGCGAGCCTGTTTACCAAACAGGTCAACGCACTTCAGGGTGGCAGCCGCCGTTTCTCCAACGGCCTCGCCGGCAAGTGCACCTCGCCTCGGGAATATCCAAGTGCCTCGCTGGCCAAAGCCGTCCGATCTGACGGCAAAGAGTTTCACGTGCACGACATTATGATATCAGCTGATGTTGTTGGGGCAGCTGCATGCGTATTCGACGCATCGGACTTGCTTTTGATCGCGCAGGTTGTGGAGCGGATTGGGCCCATGACAAAGTCGAGCAACAGGTTTCGACTGACGCGCCGTCTTGGCGTGGCGTTCGTGGCGGACGCGCGAGAGGCCAGCGCTTGGTATCTGAATGCGCCTGGCGAGTACACGGTCCTGTTCTAAGTCCAGCGTTTTGCCATGCGCGCCCAAACTCGTTTATTTTTGAACGGCACAGTTGGGCCCGCACGTTGGCATGTGCCTCTGTGTTCAGTTAGTTGCACGACAGGTCGCCGGCGTTGCCCTCGCGATCCTCCCCCTCCCCCCTCCAGCGGCAAATTTCGTTAATATCCAGCTATCGCATGATACACCGCCGAACAATTCGATCTTTTGAACAACTCGTTTGAATCATGCGCGTTTCTCCTGATGCATCCTTGCCAATGGGGCCATAGGTTAGGGCTGCGAAACGCGTGAGGGGTGCGCCAAAAAGTGGCGGTGGCGGCATGCGGACTGCGCCACTGCACCTTAGGTGGGGCTCCCGACGGGGCCGCGAAACGCGCGAGGAGTGTGCCAATGCGGCGGCGCCGCCATGCGGACTACGCCGCTGGCGCCATGGGGCCACGAAGCGCGTGGGCGGCGCGCGCAAATGGGGCGGCGGCGCAATGCGGGCTGCGCCGCTGGGGCAAGCGGCATTACCGCTAAGCGGCGCTGCCGCTGGTTCAGAGAAGAGTGACATATAGAGGTTGGGGAGACTGAGGAGGAGAATGGGGGAGGAATATCAGGAGGGGATGGAGCTGGAGGAGGGGGGGCGGGATGCCTACCCGCGATTTTCATCAGTGCGCGGATGTCCCTTTTCAACGCAGACACTTGTTTCTTGGCGACGCGATCGGACTGCCCTAGCTTCCGAGATGTTCGGGGGATGGCCTTTGGGCCCGTGGGCGCCTAAGCACTTAAAACCTAAAAAGACTGCAACAGGAGCGCCTAAGCCCCTGCCAGCAACAGGATGATACAACTTCCTTTGGTGGTTGTATCTTCGACGCCTGCTTGCAATTATGATTTGCCCACCTACCTAGAATCATGGCCGTTCAGACTTATGGGCGTCCTGGCGAGCCCAGATTCTACGCACAATGCACTAGCCTAGCCAGAAATCAGCTTAGCACGGAGGGCCTTCGCGCCATTTACAAACGTAGACACCTCCAGGTCGATACTTGCCTTGCCAGATCCGCACCAGCTGACAGTGGTTTGGTTGACCGTCGCGCCAGGCTCATGCGCCCCCTGAGCATGGGGCTGCGAAAAACCACATGGCGGCACCATTCACACTCGCGCACGGCTCGAGGCATTGCCGACGAGGCCAATCCTTTGGGATACATGGGGGGTTCCTCTCGTGGGTGTACTTGCCCATAGCGCCCATAATCTTATCTATCTGGCGCTCCTCTGCGTAATCGACGAAATCTTCATATGTGCCCGTGTAGCCTGCCAGCGGGCGCAGTATCGGCAGGCGCCCATGCGGGGTCTTGTACTGCAGCGGCGGAACCACACTCTCGAAGTGAAGCCGGCGAGCTCCTTGGGCGCAACCGTGCGAAAGAGCTGCGTCCCGTTCAGCAAGGAATACAGCTCTGAAGCCCAATGCGGTCGCCGACGCACAGCATTCCACAAGATCGCACTTCCCTTCTGGCGTCAAGAAACCGAGCGGTTCCAATGGCCCGCTGTGGTTCACCCGCACTTGGAGCTCTCGTCCGCCTTGGAGCTGGTGGAGTGCCTCAGCATGATGGCGGTTGCAGGCCTTCGGTTCGTACCCTGGAACGTTGAGCATTGGCGCAATCAGAGCTGGAGTCCCCCCTGTAATGACAGCGTCCGATCGGCGGGTGACCGAAACCACTGTCGCCCTGCCTCTCGACAATTAGCCCAATGCCGACTCGAAGCACATCGACTGGAAGTAATGTCCCGGATCAGAAGAACCAGACCAAAACCCAGCATAGTCTCTGATCAAGCGCCACAGATAATCTCTGCCATCTGAAGGCGGCCACAAGTTCGACATCACAACAAGCCATGTGCCATTCACTTGTAATGGGCCCTCCACGTCTTTGGGCCGCAGGATATCTGCCGTGGCGTACTCGACTCACCGACTGTGCATATCCATACGTCGGGCGGTACTGTGGGTCTTCATCACACCGATCGTTAGATCCGATACAACCCGTTTCGAGGGAAGCAAACCATGTCTAGACTCGGCAACATAGTCATCATCGTTTGGCACCGTGGAAGCGGCGGCAGTGCAGACTGGGCGCCGACTGGCGAAATATGCTGCTGAGCGGGATATGCCGCTGAGCGAAGTAAAAGCCTGGGACGGCCTGACTGACTATTCCGCTGAGCGAAGTAAAAGTCTGGGATATGCCGCTGGGCGGGGCCCCCATCTCGGCCCTGACCGAATGCTCGCTTGAGCTTAAAAATGCGGCGGGGCGAACGGAATATGCGTTCGGGTCTGGGCCGAAGCGGGAGCGCCGCGGATGGCGCGCACAAGGGGGCTACGAGTCAGGCGAGGCCCTGGCCGCGGTAGGGCGCGCCAGTTCCTCGAGGCGCGCCCCGCGGTGAAGACGGGGGGGGGGGCCTGCGAAGCAGGGAGTGGCCACGGCTCGGATTCGTGGAGGAGTAGTAGTGCGCAGCTGATGAGCAGCGAATCCAAACAATACCTCTGGGAAACTCACGCGCATGAATCACAGAAGAATTTCGCACGCCACATCACTGCGCGCTGCTCGCGCGCACGGGGGACAGGACCGAGAGGACATTCGTGGAGGAGGAGGGGGGGGGACGGAGGGAGGAGGCTCGATCGTGCTGCTGCAGGGCCCGTGGGAGGTGCCAGCATTGCATAGCCTCGCATGGCATCGCATAGCACCGCATAGCATCGCATAGGACGGCACCCTGCGCGTGCATGTGCTGAAGTTTCTGCTGGCATGTTTCGCGCCGTGTTCGCCATCCCCCCACCTCGCCATTCCCCCAGAAGCATCAGCTTCCCAGAGCTCGTTTCTCGAGAGCCGCCAGCGGCTGCGCTGGCAAGCCAATTCAAGCTGTTGGGCAGCCATCTCCTGAGAGGATGCCCACCGTTCAGTATCACAGGCATCCAGACATCGGGGTGGGAGGGGGGCGGGAATGAGGTTGCGAGCGGGGTGGGGTGAGGGGTGGGCAGGGGGCCCCCAGGTTTTTCTTGTGTCCAGGGCGAGCTGGTGGCCCCTTGGCGGCGCCCCACCCCACTCCAAACCTCGCCCTCGCCCCCTCCCCCACGCCCTCCTGATGCCCACCAATTGGCGCGATGTGGCAGAGACGAACATGGAACGCATCTGGTGGACGGACTGCGAACCACCAAACCTTCATGCGTCCACTGATATGGTAGATGCGTTCGCAGACCTCTACGGCGATGTAATGTGCCGCTTGCTCCTGATCCTGAGCCCCGAGGAGCCCGTCCCTCCCCCTCTCCTCTAACCCCTTCTATTCTCGCTGACCTCACCCTTCATCCCTCCCACCCGCCCCTCGACCCATTAATTTTTCCCGGGGCCCATGGGGAGATGCTGCCAATCATGCGCGCCTGCAAGTTCTGGGCTGGCTGGGCGACGGACGCCCGAGAAAACGTTGCTTCGCCCCCCCGGGGTCGCCATCCACCCTTTCCCCTGGGCCCGTCCCCGCACGGCCGCCATATGGCCATCCGCATCCAGGGGTGCGGGCGCTACTTGGCCCCCCCCGAGTACGGCTTCTTCACGTGTGCCCCCAGAGCCCCTGCGAATTCGACTGAGCCCATCGCCTCCGAGCCCGCTGAGCCCGCAGCCTCCAGTCAATGACGAGGTCGTCTCTGCAGGAGGGTTCTCGACTTTCAGCTGGGCCGATACATAGCGGGTGCTGACATTCAGCGCTGGCATCGAGGCCCCACCTGCAGCCTCACGCGCGCCCTTCTCTAAAGCAAGTCAGGCAGTCACTGGTGTGAATTTAGACGTGTTTCATGTGCTTCTTCATCTTGAAGTTGCTGGGGGAGATGCTTCTGGGCTGGGGGGCAGTGGCGCTACATCTTCGTCGGCGGCGACCTTGTCATCTTGCGAGGGCGCTCTGGGAGCGCCTTGCGAGAGCGACGACCCGTTGCATTTTAGTTTTATGCTGTTCGGCATCGCCTCTTGCTGGGGCGATCAGGCCTGGAGTTGCATCAAGTCTCGCGCCGTCGGAGAGCAGCATCAATACTTTGCTATAGCTGGGACCCATGTTCTCTGCAGCGATCAGGGTAGTTGGAAGAGCCAGATTCGCGATGAGAAGTTTAAGTCCTTCATCCCCCTCCCCTGCTTCCCCTCCCTTCACAATTTCAAGTCGCAGCGTGGAGTCACGATGTGGTATACCAGCGCGCCTCAATCGTAGCGTGGCATAGCTTAGCATAGCACGCCGTACCATATTCCATATCATGCCATGCCATAGCGGTTTGTTCCAAGAGGTCCAATAACATCAAACAGCGTTTGGACCCTGACCCCGCCGATCTGCGTGAGGGGTGCCGCCGGATTTCGGAAATTTGGCAAGTCCCTTGCGTTTTGGACCCTGACCCCGCCGATCCGCGTGAGGGGTGCCGCCGAACTTTAAACATGTGGCAAATCCCATGTGTTTTTGGACCCTGACCCTGCCGATCTGTGTGAAGGGTGCCACCGGATGTTTGAAATGTGGCAAATCCTCAATGTTGTTGGGCCTTGACCCCGCCGATGTGCGTGAGGGGTGCCGCCGAATTTCAGAAATGTGGTAAATCTTTTTGTTGTTTTTGGACCCTTGCCCCGCCGATTTGCGTGAGGGGTGTTAATTTTTCACCCAACTAACACATTTCCGTATATTTTGTGTCGTTCCCCCAGGACGAGATCAAAAACAACATTTCACGCAACTAAACTTCAGTGAACTGTTAGAGAAGTTCCATAAGTTCATCGTGGTGCAAGAGCCGCATCCCACTATTCTATAGACGGATGGCATGATGTAACAGATTTGATGTGCCAGCCCATTAAATTAGTTCAAGGCGTTGAAGGGTTGCAAGTTGATTTGTGACATTACAATTCCATTTTTGCAAATACAACTCAACTTGAAGATTGCTCAAGTTAAGATGATGTGGTTAATCCCCCTGGAGTTGAAAAGGGGACATCGCAGAGAGGCCCTTTTTCTTGTCTGCGGCGTTGGGGTCGTGTCGACCGGCGGCGACCCTGCTGCCGGCGTTCAACGTTGAGCGCCGCTGGCGACCCATAATCGGTCAGTTGGCGTTGAGCGATTCAACGTTTCGGAAGCGGCCGCTCGTTTCAGATTGAACGATCCGCGCGGTGTCAGCAACCAGAGCCGCGAAGTCGGCACGACACGTACCTGCCGTGCACGCGCGATCTTCCAGAGGGCCGACGGGGTGCAACCGGCGGGTCATGTACAGCCAAGGCCGGTAGTGGAACGGCTGGTCGCGGAACCAGCTTCTGACAGCGTGAACAAAAAAGGGAAATCCTAGAGGAACGACCACCAACCATTGGGTGAGCACAGGCACCAGTCAACAAGCATCGTTGCACCAACCACTGCTGAGCACAGGCACGACACAGATGCATACCTGTTCGTTGTCCTCCGACGCGCGGCATAGTCCAAACCACGGGTGTATAGGAGCATCAGCAATGGCACAATATGCGCGCGCACACAAACCACACACATTCACTTTTGCCGTACGCGACTAGTGACTCGATCCATGCGAGCGTCCAAAGGTCGGACACAACACACACAAACACACACGCACACACACACACTCGCACACACACGCACA
>CAUYUJ010015933.1:27500-65000 GCA_963575745.1 Prorocentrum cordatum | reverse complement strand
GGAGACCCAGAAAAAAAGGTGAGGCGACCACGCTGCCGTCGTCGAGAAGTGACGATGCGTCTTGGCTTCCCTATAGGCCCACCAAAACATGTTCCAAAAACCTTGTGTGCTTATTACACTTATGGCTGAGTCTCTCTTGTGTTAGCACATCGGGCTCATGTTCTACGAACCTTTTCTTTGTTCTTAGAACTTCGTGGGGCTCTAAAAACATGCCGTGGTAGGCCTATAGAAAAGCTGGAAGGTCGGTCACTGCTCAACGTCTGGGTTTTGCATTCCAGCTGTCCCGCGAACTCGAGTCCAAGCGGCACGGCACGCCCCGCCGCGGCCAGACGCGCCACCTCGCAGGTGACTCCCCGCACGTGAGTTCTGAGGACGGAGGACGGGGAGGGGGAGGAAGAGGAGGGCGTGCTCAAGGGGGACCGGGTCGAGCAGAGGGCACTTGCCCAGCCGCCGACCGCCGCCCGACGCATGCGCAGCCCGGCCATTCGGCGCGAGTCTGGGCACAGCAATCGCTGCCGTTCGGGGTGGCACATACCCCGACCTGCCTTGCCCAGAGCAGGCCGAACTCCCCACTCGGGGTTCCCAGAACTACAACCATAACCAGGAGGGGGGGGAAGGGGGAACGGGGCAAGGAAACGAGGCGCCACTCGCCGCCGCAACGCCGCCGCTTGGGTCTTGCAGCCGAATTGCTACTCGGACCCCACTGGAGAGACCTCGAAAAACGCTCGGTGAGGACCGAGGCCCCTTGGGTGGTTCGAGGGGCGCTGGAGGAACAACCGTGGTTGGGCATCGCTCGGAAATGTGCATTTTTCCACGGCGCGGACCATCGAGGAGCATTTCGGGTCACATTGCAAAGCAAATACACGCAAGACATCGAAACATGCAATAGGAAGGACGTCCGAGCGATGGCAAGTGGAACGACCTACGGAACACCCAGCCTCTTCCGAACCCGGACCTGTCCTCGTCTCAGCGTGTTGGTTGGACGGCGTGCTCGGGATCAGCAGACGGGGTTGGGGTTTATCTCGTTTTGAGAGGATTTCTCGTGCGCCTGGGACATCCGTCCCCAGACCATGCGGCGCCGGTCGACGGGCCGTGCGGTGTTGTCTCTGGGATTTCGGCGCCAACGCATGGTATGTCACCAGGTGAATCCGGATACCCCGAACATCATGCAGTATGCAGCGTCTTCTCGACTTGCTCCATCCCCTACCGATGATGATGCTATTTTTATGTTCCGATACATTTGCCTCCTTGCGCATGGCCATGCATTCGAAATGTTGTAATGGGAACGTCGAGTTTCACCAGAAGGTTCTTCTGCGTTCGACGGCCTGAACGCGAATGGCGGGTGATGGATGGACGGTCGGCGCGGAACGTGTGCCGTTGTTTGTCGCTCACCGGTTGCCGCTGTTGGTCGCGAGGCCGCTAACGTTCTGACAATGATCGGCTTCCACAAAGTCAGCGCTTTGTTATTTATTGTTGTTGCCAGTTTGCGCGGGCCTTCGCCCCCCCTTCCCCCCCATGGAGTAGATTTTGGCGTTTGTTGGCGCTTGCTTTGAGCAGGTGGAACCTCCCCCATGGGACGCCTTTTCTGCAAACGATCGCATGAAACAAAGGTCCAGAGCCAGAGACCCCCGCCCCTGCACCCCCTTTCCGTCCGATGTCGAGACGCCGAATAAGAAATGTTTCCCCCCAAAGAACGAACGTAAATGAGGGTGCGCGCCTCTTTCAGGTCGTCGGATCTCTGATAGAAGATTTCGCCCGGGTCCAGGGAATGGGGCGCGTGGCCTCGACGGCGGGAAGGGCTGGGCGGGGGCCGGGCGGGGGCATGGATCAGGAGGCGGGGAAGGGTGCCCAGCGCATGTCCAGCCCAACGACTCTCGAGACTGCCACAGTTCGGGGTTGCTCGGTCGTTCGTACAGTAAGGGGTCCGACCACAGGAGGACTTCCACAAGAAATCCAACCCTGAACCCCCAGGACGTCCATTGATTCTTGGTGTGGGAACGTCACGATTTCCCTTTCAAAACCATGGCACCCTGGAGGCAAACGTGGTATTTTTTGGCATGGGTCTCCGCCGTGAAGCGTGGCCTTGCGCCGGAGTGACTCGTGCGGGCCCACGTTGGTGGTCTGCGTGCTTGAGTCTGCCCCCAAGCGCCGCGCGCCCGAGGTGCCTCCTGCTCTGCATGGCCTTTCCTCCCTGCGCGCCCGCGTTCCGATCCGCTCTCCGGCCGGCCCCCAACGCGACTTTTGATGGCCGCGCCGCTCGCCAGGCGTTTGCAGCACAAGCTCGCGCCGAGCTTCGGGCACCGGTCCCGTCATCCGCTTGGCTGACGTCAGGTCGGGCGTGTCCCCCACACAAGCGCACGCTTGGCGAAAAGAGAGAGCACAGAAATCGTGCAGACATGCACAAGAACCAGTCAACAAACATCGTTACCAGACTTTCTTGCGATTGTTTTTTTGAACGTTCCTCCTGTAGAGGGCCACGCCCGACTTGATGCTGACGGCCCCGTGCGGCCTCACGCCCCCGAGGCTCGAGCCTTCGCGCGCCGCCCCGGCAGCTCTCAGGCGCGTGCCCTTGGAGGGCGCGGCACCTCGGGCCCTGCTATTCGGAAGAAAGCAGGGGCGACGCCACCACCAGCGAGGGTGCCCCGCGGGGGGTGCCTCGAGCGGTTCAGACCCCCGACGGCATTATATACATACATATATCTATATATACATAAATGTATATGTGCGTATACATTTACAAGTGTGCAAATATATATACTTATGTACAAGCACACACCCACACATATATATATATATGTAAAAGAGCGCGTTCTGTGGTCACCCCCCCCTTCCTCCTCTGCGTCCCCTCTCCTTGGGCAGGCGCTTGTGTCGGCGGCGGCTGGCGACGGCGGCGGGGACGACGATTTCCATTTCTGGGCCAGCGCCCGCGCCTGCGGCGGAGGGCCGCGGTGGCGTGGAGCGTCGACGAGGACGATGGTGGTTTGTGCTGCTGGTGGTGATGGTGGTGTGGTGGCTTGTGGTGGTGGTGGTGGTGGGTTGTACTGCTGGTAGTGGTGGTGTTTGTGGCGGTGGTGGTGGTCGTGTGGTATATTGTGGTGGTGGTAGTGGTGGTGGGTTTTTGTGGTGGTGGTGGTGATGGTGAATTGTGGTGGTGGTGGTGGCTGTGGTGGTGGTGGCTGTGGTGGTGGTGGTTGTGTGGTGCTGTTGGTGGTGGTGGTGGGTTGAGGCGGTGGTGGTGTTGGTAGTGGTGGTGGTGGTGGTGGTGGTGGTGGTGGTGGTGGGTGTGGTGGTAATGGTGGTAAGTGTCGCTGCGTCCTCGCCGTCGCCGGCGCCAGCGCCGGCGCTGCTGGCCGCCGCCAGCGCCGGCGCCGGCGCCAAGGGGGGGGTTTGAACCCCCACCCTTCCCTTGGGCTGCCTCTGGTCATCGTCGCTGCGTCCCCGCCGTGGGCGCTGTTGGCGGCCGCCGGCGCCGGCGCCGGCACCGAGGGTGGGGGGCGGGGGGGGGGTTTGAAACCCCCCTTGGGAGGGGGTGGGGTGGAGGGTGGCGGGTCTGGGGTGGAGGGGGGTCCCCCTGGTTTTGATCGACGGCGCCGAGTGTGGGGGGGGGCTCCCCCTCCGGTTCGAAACTCGCCGCCGAATGTTTCCCAGGCAAGCGCCCGCGAAACGCACTCGTTCATACATAGGTACATATAGATATACATACATACATACATACATACGTATGTAACGTCGACCCTCAGAGGCCTCGGTCCATTCCTTTGGACCAGTTGTTGTTCATCCCGAGCCGTTCTTTGACCGAAAGCAAGGAAAGGAGGACATCGAATACTAGTATTTATCTGTGCGTCCCATTGGCCCTCTTGTTATAATGTTTCAACCTACTTTAGCCTTGACCACCTGACAGAATTTCGAGCACCAGGAAAGCACCGAAATCTGAGGGCTTTCGCGTGTGGGGCCCTCGGAGGCGATACTCGTTCGACACTGATTCGATACTTTGAACTTATGTCTGGGATGTGGTCCCTAAGAACGATGGGAGCAAACTGACCCTCGTGGCGACCACTGGAGCTTTGCCCCCCCGTGCAGGCTTGGGTCTGGGAGACGTCTCCCGCCCGAGCTCCGCTCCAGCCCTGGGCCTCCGACCTCGTGCTGCTCGCGGCCGGCACCGGCGCCCTTCCTCGCTCCTCGCTCCTCCTCCTCCTCCTCCTCCTCCTCCTCCTCCTGTTCCTCCCCCTCGTTCCGAATTGCGCTGTCACCCTCGTCGACTCCGCCTACGAGGACGTCCTTGTGCGTCCCATCCGGGAAAGGGCCACCCCACCGTGACGGACCCCGGCGCCCCGCGCTCGTGGTGTGTCGCTTCGCCTCGCGCCCCTGCCAGCGAAACCGCCCTCTGTGCCGCACGGGCCGCGCCTCCGCCGCGGGCCGGCGAGGAGAGCCGCCCCGTTGGCAGCCGCCTCGCTGCGTCCGCCCCTGCGTCGCCGACGCGCGCCGGCCCGCAGGCGGGGCGGCCGCCGCCGTCGCCGCCCCCGCCTTGCCTCGAGCAGTGGCGAAGCGCCCTGGCTCGCATATAGGCCCGCCGAAGACTGCGTTCTAAGAACATTGTCTGTGGTTCCTACGAGATGTTGTCAGGACATTGCTGGCTCAGACCGTCTTGCTCGAACACATCGGGCTTGTGTTCTGAGGACACTGCTGGTGTTCTCGTGAGAACATCTTTTGGGGGTTCTAGGAACACTTCGTGGCAGGACTATAGGAATGCCCGGACGGTTGGTCCCTGCCCGAGCCTTGCCGCCGCCGCGGCTACAGCCCGCCGCCGTCGCCGCGGGTGACCCCGGAGCTCCGTCGCCCCTCCCCCCCCCCGCCAACAGAGTAAGGTGCGCAGGCGGTGTGTTGGGGGGGCCGTCTTCGGCCTCCACGGGGGGGCCCCCGCCGCGCCTGGGGAGCGGCAACAAGAACGGCCCATGGGAGGAAGGGCCGGTCCTGGGGAGGTATGGTCCAGAGCTCTAGGGTCCGCGCCTCGAGAAGGATGGGAGCGGCTGGAGGATTGGGGATGCCACCCTTCGCCGAGTCGGCGCCTCCCCGACGCCGCCGCGAGCAGCTGGCAGGGTGCGGGGAAGCTGGGGGCACGTTGCGCGTCTGGCCCAGGCGAGAGTTGGATGTACGCTGTGGCGCCGCATGTCTTTCCAGCGCCTCGGCCCTCCCACGGCGGGATATACGCCCAGCTTCCCCGCGTGTATCCCGCGCGTGGCTGCATGTAGAAGTCTGGCCAGGTGCTCTCATGATGCTACTCTGCCTTTGATGGGGGTGCTAGTAGGATGTGGGTGAGTGTGTTAGGGTGCCGGCGGGAGTGTGCGAGCACAGCGTTTGCAAACAAAGAGCATGTTTTGAGTAGACCGACTTCCATTCAATGGGCAACCCTTGATGCGAGCAAAGCTGGGGGAATTTGCATGGCGAAGGGGGCCCCCTGCTCCTGGTCGTCCTGTTCCCGCTGCAGCTGCTGCTGCTGCTACCTGTCGCCCTCCGTAGCCCTGCTTCTGCCCGAGGCGCTCCGTGAACCCCCCAATCAAGTATCCTTTACTTCCGTACTGCGATGCCCCGCTGCGCGGCCGCGCTCCTGCTCCTGGCGCTCCCCCGCGCCCTGGGGCTCCAGGTCCAGGAGGGCGCGGAACCGGATCCGGAGCAGGCCCGGGAGGACGAGCTGAAGTACTCGACGGTCACCGGGCCGGCCTCGGGCGACCCGAAGATTTTGGGACTGTACGGCAAGCGCTTCCAGATCCACCGCCCGGGAGATCACGCGCTGCTGGTTGTGCCCAACGCCAAGAAGCGCCACGGCAGCCTGCTGGAGGTGTCGGCGCTTGTGAAGGAGCTGGAGATCGGGGACCCGTGCCTGCTGTTCATCAAGAAGATCACCCTGACCGGCAGCTGGCTCGGCGGCACGACCGTGCAGGTGCGCGCGCAGGGCACCAGCTCCGACTTCGCGCTGAAGGTGGACCCGAAGAAGCACGACAGCCCCTGGAAGCCCTTCAAGAACATGACCGGGTGGGAGCAGTTCATCCACAAGGACGAGGGCTCCGGCATGGTCACCACGGTCAAGGGCGTGATCGGCAGGCGCGAGGGCCACAGCGAGGACATCAAGGGGCCCTTCGAGCACCGCTTCCTGTTCCGCGTGGGCACGGAGGACCAGAAGGCCAGGAAGCTCGAGATCGACGTCGCGATGCCGAAGCCCGGGCGCCAGTACCTGACCGTCAAGGTGGCACACGTGAAGGGTCTCGGCGAGGAGAGGAGCAAGAGCCTGCAGGGCCTCCTGGGGCTCGACAGCAAGGCAGTGACCAAGTCCTACGAGACCCACCAGAAGAGCCTGGAAGTCCGCGATGAGTGCAAGGACTCGGCCACCGGGACCAAGGCGTCCGAGCTGCTGGCACTGTCTGGCGGCCTCTCCCGCGCCATCGCCCACTGGGAGTGAGCGCGGCTGCTTCGGGCTGCACGACGCCATTTTGCAAGCGCATGGAGCAAAAACGATGCGCAACCTTCGGGGTGCAATCCATAGGTTGCAATTCGTGTTGCACTTTATGGAGCGCAATCCATGGGATGCAACGTACGGTGCACAGATTCTGGGGGCAACCCGTGGGGTACATTTGAATGCCTGCGCGGTAACTTGCAAGAATGGGGGATCATCTACGGGATGCCGTGCATGGCCCTGTGCGGACGGCACCATCCCCAAGGGTGGGACCCCCACGGGTGAGACCCGTGTGCGCTCTACAGTCGCGTTTGATTAGTAAGTCGACCCTTCCAAATCAAGGGTGCTCTTGTGTCCTGCGTTTCACGCCCACGACGTCTGCATTCCTGCTGCAATGTGGCCCTCGAATGGGTATTGTGTCCTCTGGCGCTCTGGCGCGTCCCTTCCACTTAGACACGATTGCATCCTCTACTGACTAGAGGCTCTCCACTCTTGGCCCACCAGTCTCTACCTTATACTCTCTGCTGTCCTGCTATTTACGCTCTGACCTCCACTTTCCCCCATTACTAATCTGTTCAACTGTCTACATGCTACTCTGTGTTCTTCAGGTCGTATGTTCTGCTCTCTCCTAAACTTCCTTGCTGCCCACCCTTGTCACACTACTCTACGCTCTGAGCTCCTCATCCTCTGTGGATGGAAGGATATGGGCGGGACCTCACGGACAGGACCTCATGGGGACGGACGCCCTAGGGGCGGGACCTTACTGGGGGACTCCTCCGCAAATCCGGGTAAACGGAGGGCAACTCTTGAGAAGAACGAGCAAGAAGCCCTCAGTTCGAGCAGGGCTCAGGGAATCTAACAGCAGAGCGGACCCCATGCTGATGTTCGCATCGTTCCCGCTGCAGCTGCTGCTGCTACCTGTCGCCCTCCGTAGCCCTGCTTCTGCCCGAGGCGCTCCGTGAACCCCCCAATCAAGTATCCTTTACTTCCGTACTGCGATGCCCCGCTGCGCGGCCGCGCTCCTGCTCCTGGCGCTCCCGCGCGCCCTGGGGCTCCAGGTCCAGGAGGGCGCGGATCCGGATCCGGAGCAGGCCCGGGAGGACGAGCTGAAGTACTCGACGGTCACCGGGCCGGCCTCGGGCGACCCGAAGATCTTGGGACTGTACGGCAAGCGCTTCCAGATCCACCGCCCGGGAGATCACGCGCTGCTGGTTGTGCCCAACGCCAAGAAGCGCCACGGCAGCCTGCTGGAGGTGTCGGCGCTTGTGAAGGAGCTGGAGATCGGGGACCCGTGCCTGCTGTTCATCAAGAAGATCACCCTGACCGGCAGCTGGCTCGGCGGCACGACCGTGCAGGTGCGCGCGCAGGGCACCAGCTCCGACTTCGCGCTGAAGGTGGACCCGAAGAAGCACGACAGCCCCTGGAAGCCCTTCAAGAACATGACCGGGTGGGAGCAGTTCATCCACAAGGACGAGGGCTCCGGCATGGTCACCACGGTCAAGGGCGTGATCGGCAGGCGCGAGGGCCACAGCGAGGACATCAAGGGGCCCTTCGAGCACCGCTTCCTGTTCCGCGTGGGCACGGAGGACCAGAAGGCCAGGAAGCTCGAGATCGACGTCGCGATGCCGAAGCCCGGGCGCCAGTACCTGACCGTCAAGGTGGCACACGTGAAGGGTCTCGGCGAGGAGAGGAGCAAGAGCCTGCAGGGCCTCCTGGGGCTCGACAGCAAGGCAGTGACCAAGTCCTACGAGACCCACCAGAAGAGCCTGGAAGTCCGCGATGAGTGCAAGGACTCGGCCACCGGGACCAAGGCGTCCGAGCTGCTGGCACTGTCTGGCGGCCTCTCCCGCGCCATCGCCCACTGGGAGTGAGCGCGGCTGCTTCGGGCTGCACGACGCCATTTTGCAAGCGCATGGAGCAAAAACGATGCGCAACCTTCGGGGTGCAATCCATAGGTTGCAATTCGTGTTGCTCTTTATGGAGCGCAATCCATGGGATGCAACGTACGGTGCACAGATTCTGGGGGCAACCCGTGGGGTACATTTGAATGTCTGCGCGTTAATTTTCAAGAACGGGGGATCATCTACGGGATGCCGTGCATGGCCCTGTGCGGACGGCACCATCCCCAAGGGTGGGACCCCACGGGTGAGACCCGTGTGCGTTCTACAGTCGCGTTTGATTAGTAAGTCGACCCTTCTAAATTAAGGGTGCTCTTGTGTCCTGCGTTTCACGCCCACGACGTCTGCATTCCTGCTGCAATGTGGCCCTTGAATGGGTATTGTGTCCTCTGGCGCTCTGGCGTGTCCCTTCCATTTAGACACGATTGCATCCTCTACTGACTAGAGGCTCTCCACTCTTGGCCCACCAGTCTCTACCTTATACTCTCTGCTGTCCTGCTATTTGCGCTCTGACCTCCACTTTCCCCCATTACTAATCTGTTCAACTGTCTACATGCTACTCTGTGTTCTTCAGGTCGTATGTTCTGCTCTCTCCTAAACTTCCTTGCTGCCCACCCTTGTCACACTACTCTACGCTCTGAGCTCCTCATCCTCTGTGGATGGAAGGATATGGGCGGGACCTCACGGACAGGACCTCATGGGGACGGACGCCCTAGGGGCGGGACCTTACTGGGGGACTCCTCCGCAAATCCGGGTAAACGGAGGGCAACTCTTGAGAAGAACGAGCAAGAAGCCCTCAGTTCGAGCAGGGCTCGGGGAATCTAACAGCAGAGCGGACCCCCTGCTCCTGTTCGCATCGTTCCCGCTGCAGCTGCTGCTGCTACCTGTCGCCCTCCGTAGCCCTGCTTCTGCCCGAGGCGCTCCGTGAACCCCCCAATCAAGTATCCTTTACTTCCGTACTGCGATGCCCCGCTGCGCGGCCGCGCTGCTGCTCCTGGCGCTCCCGCGCGCCCTGGGGCTCCAGGTCCAGGAGGGCGCGGATCCGGATCCGGAGCAGGCCCGGGAGGACGAGCTGAAGTACTCGACGGTCACCGGGCCGGCCTCGGGCGACCCGAAGATCTTGGGACTGTACGGCAAGCGCTTCCAGATCCACCGCCCGGGAGATCACGCGCTGCTGGTTGTGCCCAACGCCAAGAAGCGCCACGGCAGCCTGCTGGAGGTGTCGGCGCTTGTGAAGGAGCTGGAGATCGGGGACCCGTGCCTGCTGTTCATCAAGAAGATCACCCTGACCGGCAGTTGGCTCGGCGGCACGACCGTGCAGGTGCGCGCGCAGGGCACCAGCTCCGACTTCGCGCTGAAGGTGGACCCGAAGAAGCACGACAGCCCCTGGAAGCCCTTCAAGAACATGACGGGGTGGGAGCAGTTCATCCACAAGGACGAGGGCTCCGGCATGGTCACCACGGTCAAGGGCGTGATCGGCAGGCGCGAGGGCCACAGCGAGGACATCAAGGGGCCCTTCGAGCACCGCTTCCTGTTCCGCGTGGGCACGGAGGACCAGAAGGCCAGGAAGCTCGAGATCGACGTCGCGATGCCGAAGCCCGGGCGCCAGTACCTGACCGTCAAGGTGGCACACGTGAAGGGTCTCGGCGAGGAGAGGAGCAAGAGCCTGCAGGGCCTCCTGGGGCTCGACAGCAAGGCAGTGACCAAGTCCTACGAGACCCACCAGAAGAGCCTGGAAGTCCGCGATGAGTGCAAGGACTCGGCCACCGGGACCAAGGCGTCCGAGCTGCTGGCACTGTCTGGCGGCCTCTCCCGCGCCATCGCCCACTGGGAGTGAGCGCGGCTGCTTCGGGCTGCACGACGCCATTTTGCAAGCGCATGGAGCAAAAACGATGCGCAACCTTCGGGGTGCAATCCATAGGTTGCAATTCGTGTTGCACTTTATGGAGCGCAATCCATGGGATGCAACGTGCACAGATTCTGGGGGCAACCCGTGGGGCACATTTGAATGTTTGCGCGTTAATTTTCAAGAATGGGGGATCATCTACGGGATGCCGTGCATGGCTCTGTGCGGACGGCACCATCCCCAAGGGTGGGACCCCACGGGTGAGACCCGTGTGCGTTCTACAGTCGCGTTTGATTAGTAAGTCGACCCTTCTAAATCAAGCGTGCTCTTGTGTCCTGTGTTTCGCGCCCACGACGTCTGCATTCCTGCTGCAATGTGGCCCTCGAATGGGTATTGTGTCCTCTGGCGCTCTGGTGTGTCCTCTCCAACGAGTCGCGACTGTATCCTCTACTGACTAGAGGCTCTCCACTCTTGGCCCAATAGTCTCTACCTTCCACTCTCTGCTGTCCTGCTATTTACGCTCTGACCTCCACTTTTCCCCATCACTGTTCAACTGTCTACATGCTACTCTTTGTTCTTTTGGTTGTATGTTCTGCTCTCTCCTGAACTTCCTTGCTGTCCACCCTTTTCACATTACTCTACGCTCTGAGCTCCTCATCCTCTGTGGATGGAAGGATGTGGGCGGGACCTCACGGACAGGACCTCATGGGGACGGACGCCCTAGGGGCGAGCCTTCCTGGGGGACGACTCCGCAAATCCGGGTAAACGGAGGGCAACTCTTGAGAAGAACGAGCAAGAAGCCCTCAGTTCGAGCAGGGCTCGGGGAATCTAACAGCAGAGCGGACCCCCTGCTCCTGTTCGCATCGTTCCCGCTGCAGCTGCTGCTGCTACCTGTCGCCCTCCGTAGCCCTGCTTCTGCCCGAGGCGCTCCGTGAACCCCCCAATCAAGTATCCTTCACTTCCGCACTGCGATGCCCCGCTGCGCGGCCGCGCTCCTGCTCCTGGCGCTCCCGCGCGCCCTGGGGCTCCAGGTCCAGGAGGGCGCGGATCCGGATCCGGAGCAGGCCCGGGAGGACGAGCTGAAGTACTCGACGGTCACCGGGCCGGCCTCGGGCGACCCGAAGATCTTGGGACTGTACGGCAAGCGATTCCAGATCCACCGCCCGGGAGATCACGCGCTGCTGGTTGTGCCCAACGCCAAGAAGCGCCACGGCAGCCTGCTGGAGGTGTCGGCGCTTGTGAAGGAGCTGGAGATCGGGGACCCGTGCCTGCTGTTCATCAAGAAGATCACCCTGACCGGCAGCTGGCTCGGCGGCACGACCGTGCAGGTGCGCGCGCAGGGCACCAGCTCCGACTTCGCGCTGAAGGTGGACCCGAAGAAGCACGACAGCCCCTGGAAGCCCTTCAAGAACATGACGGGGTGGGAGCAGTTCATCCACAAGGACGAGGGCTCCGGCATGGTCACCACGGTCAAGGGCGTGATCGGCAGGCGCGAGGGCCACAGCGAGGACATCAAGGGGCCCTTCGAGCACCGCTTCCTGTTCCGCGTGGGCACGGAGGACCAGAAGGCCAGGAAGCTCGAGATCGACGTCGCGATGCCGAAGCCCGGGCGCCAGTACCTGACCGTCAAGGTGGCACACGTGAAGGGTCTCGGCGAGGAGAGGAGCAAGAGCCTGCAGGGCCTCCTGGGGCTCGACAGCAAGGCAGTGACCAAGTCCTACGAGACCCACCAGAAGAGCCTGGAAGTCCGCGATGAGTGCAAGGACTCGGCCACCGGGACCAAGGCGTCCGAGCTGCTGGCCCTGTCTGGCGGCCTCTCCCGCGCCATCGCCCACTGGGAGTGAGCGCGGCTGCTTCGGGCTGCACGACGCCATTTTGCAAGCGCACGGAGCAAAAACGATGCGCAACCTTCGGGGTGCAATCCATAGGTTGCAATTCGTGTTGCACTTTATGGAGCGCAATCCATGGGATGCAACGTACGGTGCACAGATTCTGGGGGCAACCCGTGGGGTACATTTGAATGTCTGCGCGTTAATTTTCAAGAATGGGGGATCATCTACGGGATGCCGTGCATGGCCCTGTGCGGACGGCACCATCCCCAAGGGTGGGACCCCACGGGTGAGACCCGTGTGCGTTCTACAGTCGCGTTTGATTAGTAAGTCGACCCTTCCAAATCAAGGGTGCTCTTGTGTCCTGTGTTTCATGCCCACGACGTCCCTCGAATGGGTATTGTGTCCTCTGGCGCTCTGGCGTGTCCCTTCCACTTAGTCGCGACTGTATCCTCTACTGACTAGAGGCTCTCCACTCTTGGCCCACTAGTCTCTACCTTCTACTCTCTGCTGTCCTGCTATTTACGCTCTGACCTCCACTTTCCCCCATCACTGTTCAACTGTCTACATGCTACTCTTTGTTCTTCAGGTCGTATGTTCTGCTCTCTCCTAAACTTCCTTGCTGTCCACCCTTTTCACATTACTCTACGCTCTGAGCTCCTCATCCTCTGTGGATGGCAGGATGTGGGCGGGACCTCACGGACAGGACCTCATGGGGACGGACGCCCTAGGGGCGGGACCTTCCTGGGGGACGACTCCGCAAATCCGGGTAAACGGAGGGCAACTCTTGAGAAGAACGAGCAAGAAGCCCTCAGTTCGAGCAGGGCTCGGGGAATCTAACAGCAGAGCGGACCCCCTGCTCCCAGCTGCTGCTGCTACCTGTCGCCCTCCGTAGCCCTGCTTCTGCCCGAGGCGCTCCGTGAACCCCCCAATCAAGTATCCTTTACTTCCGCACTGCGATGCCCCGCTGCGCGGCCGCGCTCCTGCTCCTGGCGCTCCCGCGCGCCCTGGGGCTCCAGGTCCAGGAGGGCGCGGATCCGGATCCGGAGCAGGCCCGGGAGGACGAGCTGAAGTACTCGACGGTCACCGGGCCGGCCTCGGGCGACCCGAAGATCTTGGGACTGTACGGCAAGCGATTCCAGATCCACCGCCCGGGAGATCACGCGCTGCTGGTTGTGCCCAACGCCAAGAAGCGCCACGGCAGCCTGCTGGAGGTGTCGGCGCTTGTGAAGGAGCTGGAGATCGGGGACCCGTGCCTGCTGTTCATCAAGAAGATCACCCTGACCGGCAGCTGGCTCGGCGGCACGACCGTGCAGGTGCGCGCGCAGGGCACCAGCTCCGACTTCGCGCTGAAGGTGGACCCGAAGAAGCACGACAGCCCCTGGAAGCCCTTCAAGAACATGACGGGGTGGGAGCAGTTCATCCACAAGGACGAGGGCTCCGGCATGGTCACCACGGTCAAGGGCGTGATCGGCAGGCGCGAGGGCCACAGCGAGGACATCAAGGGGCCCTTCGAGCACCGCTTCCTGTTCCGCGTGGGCACGGAGGACCAGAAGGCCAGGAAGCTCGAGATCGACGTCGCGATGCCGAAGCCTGGGCGCCAGTACCTGACCGTCAAGGTGGCACACGTGAAGGGTCTCGGCGAGGAGAGGAGCAAGAGCCTGCAGGGCCTCCTGGGGCTCGACAGCAAGGCAGTGACCAAGTCCTACGAGACCCACCAGAAGAGCCTGGAAGTCCGCGATGAGTGCAAGGACTCGGCCACCGGGACCAAGGCGTCCGAGCTGCTGGCACTGTCGGGCGGCCTCTCCCGCGCCATCGCCCACTGGGAGTGAGCGCGGCCGCTTTGGGCAGGCAGGACGCCCTTGCGGGACTTGGGAGAAAAGAAAAAATGCGTTCCCCTTGGGCTGCTCTAGGGAATCATGGAGCCCTCTTAAGCCGTGTCAGTGTTTCTTGGGGCCTTTTTGGGCCATTCCTGTGCTGTCTGAGCACAGTCTGCGGTTGTCTGGACGGCCTCCTAGGCAGTCCTCGGCCTTCCAGAGGCCTCTGTGGGCCGTATCGGGGTTGGGCTTTACGCAGTCATGAGAGCATTCTTAGTCTTAGTCTTGGGCTGTCACTGGGCCGACTCCTGCTGCCATCTTGGCCAAACAGTTTGGGAGTCAGGACATGCCGAAACAGCTGCCAGCTTGGGGTGGTATTGATCTTGTCTGGCCTTTCATGTGGCCTCTCTGTGGTTGTTTGGGTGCCTTAGGTTCGCTTTAGAGGCCTATCGGGCTCACCTTAGGGTTAAGTCGGGCCCGTCCCTCTACAGGGGGAATACTCAAATGTGGTAAATCAAATGTCTAGTGACGATTTTTTGACAATGTTTTAATAGTTATTTTTCGTCCAGTATCGGCCTGTAGGGGGACATGTCCGACCTAACCTTGGGGGACTGGAATAGGGGCCAGGCGAGTGAGCTAAGGGGTGGTTGGCCCTTGCTTAGCCAATGCAGCAAAGTGGCTGTGCTCGTAGCCAGGCAGGGACGTACTGATATTGGTTGGCTGGATCGGTGTGCACCTGTAGGGACGGTGGGAGGAGGAAATCGGGCGCGCTTGAGGTGGGAGAGAGATACAGTGTCTGTGCGTGTGTGTGTGTGTGTGTGTTTGTGTGCATGTTTTGACGGCCGTAGGACAGTTGCGTAATTATGGAGTGGCTTCTGTTCCGACCCCCTTCTTCCCCCACATGTCTGCGACCCTTCCCTTCCTGACATCCCCACCGTCCGCCATGGCGTCAGGGCGGACGGGGCGGGGGCGGCAGCGCCCCCCGCGAATCCTGCTCGCACTGCAGGCTCGTGCCGTGTTGGGAGCGGCGGCGACCCTGGCGTGCGGCCGCTCAGAGAGGAGACCGCCAGTGGCCTACTTGTGAAATTGACCGATGCCCGACGCCTTGCGCCATGGGCCGGCCCCACGATCCTTCGAGGCGAAGGCTCCCCGCGGTGTCAGAAGGGGTCAGGAGCCAGCGCCGACGCCGTTGCGGCACGATCCTGCCGCAGGCTCCCTACCCCCCCACACGCACACACAACCATACACAAACACACACACAAACACACACACAAACACACACACACACACATTCACAGACACTCACAGACACAGACACAGACACAGACACAGACACACAGACACACAGACACACAGACACACAGACACACAGACACACAGACACAGACACACAGACACACAGACACACACACACACAGGCACACGCACACGCACACGCACACGCACACGCACACGCACACGCACACGCACACGCACACACACACACACAACACACACACAACACACACACACACACACACACCTCGCGGCCCTCCGCTGCTCCGCCCGGCTCCGTTACTCCTCCCGCTCGCTCTCTTGGCTGCCAGATTATCGACTGCACGTAAGAGTGACCCATCGTTAGAGTGACCATTGGTGCGGGCCCACTGGCGGGCCCCCAGTCGCCGAAGGCGGTGCGGTAGTGGCGTCTTGCGCGCTCGTGTTTGGTCCCCCCGCGGTCCCCCACAAGCCGCGCACCAAAGGCCACTCTTACCCAGGGTCGCTCTTCCCAGACCCCCGACGTCATGACCATTTCGTAACGCCGACCCTCAGAGGTCTCGACCCATCCCCCAGCACCCGTTTCTCACCCCGAGTCGTTTTTCGGCGGCCCCGAGGCCCGCAAGGGCCTCCCGAGGCCGAAGCCTCCCGTCGTGAGTTTCTCATTGCCCGAGTGGGTTCTGGGCTGCTCGCAGCCGAGCACAGAACGCAGAGAGCTGCGACCCCGCCCTGCCGCCGCGCAGGTCGCGCCGCCGCCGGGGCGCGCGCCTGCCCGAGGCCGCCCTCCCCTGCGCGAGCACGTGGCCGGCTGCGGGCCCGCTCCCCCGACGCCACGGCGCCCCGCGGACGCCGCAGCGGCAGGCGCGGCCGCCAGGGCCGCCGCGGCCGCCGCCGTGGCCGCCGCGAGGGCGGACGCCGCGGCGCGCTGCCGGGCGGCCGCTGCCGAGGCGGCGGCCGCAGCCGTGGCCGGCGACGCGGCCGCTGCTGCGGAGCCCGGGTCCGCGCCGCCCGCGGAGGGCGCTGCGGACGCCGCGTCCGCGACGCTGGCGGTGCGCTCCCGATCCCCCTCCGGCCCGCGCAGCCCTGGTGGCGCGCGGCAGCAGGGTGACCCGGCTGCCACGGTTGCCGCCGTGGCCGCTGCGAGGATGGATGCCGCGGCGCGTTGCCAGCCGGCCGCTGCCGAGGAGGCCAGTGCAGACGCCGCGTCCGCCACGCTGGCGGTGCGCTCCCGATCCCCCTCCGGCTCGCGCAGCCCGGGGGCAGCAAGGTGACCCGGCTGCCATGGTTGCCGCCGTGGCCGCTGCGAGGACGGATGCCGCGGCGCGTTGCCTGGCGGCCGCTGCCGAGGAGGCCAGTGCAGACGCCGCGTCTGCGACGCTGGCGGTGCGCTCCCGATCCCCCTCCGGCCCGCGCAGCCCTGGTGGCACGCGGCAGCAGGGTGACCCGGCTGCCACGGTTGCCGCGGTGGCCGCTGCGAGGACGGATGCCGCGGCGCGTTGCCAGGCGGCCGCTGCCGAGGAGGCCAGTGCAGACGCCGCGTCCGCCACGCTGGCGGTGCGCTCCCGATCCCCCTCCGGCTCGCGCAGCCCGGGTGGCACACGGCAGCAAGGTGATCCGGCTGCCATGGTTGCCGCCGTGGCCGCTGCGAGGACGGATGCCGCGGCGCGTTGCCTGGCGGCCGCTGCCGAGGAGGCCAGTGCAGACGCCGCGTCTGCGACGCTGGCGGTGCGCTCCCGATCCCCCTCCGGCCCGCGCAGCCCTGGTGGCACGCGGCAGCAGGGTGACCCGGCTGCCACGGTTGCCGCCGTGGCCGCTGCGAGGACGGATGCCGCGGCGCGTTGCCAGGCGGCCGCTGCCGAGGAGGCCAGTGCAGACGCCGCGTCCGCCACGCTGGCGGTGCGCTCCCGATCCCCCTCCGGCTCGCGCAGCCCGGGTGGCACACAGCAGCAGGGTGACCCGGCTGCCATGGTTGCCGCCGTGGCCGCTGCGAGGACGGATGCCGCGGCGCGTTGCCAGGCGGCCGCTGCCGAGGAGGCCAGTGCAGACGCCGCGTCTGCGATGTTGGCGGTGCGCTCTCGATCCCCCTCCGGCTCGCGCAGCCCTAGTGGCACACGGCAGCAGGGTGACCCGGCTGCCATGGTTGCCGCCGTGGCCGCTGCGAGGACGGATGCCGCGGCGCGTTGCCTGGCGGCCGCTGCCGAGGAGGCCAGTGCAGACGCCGCGTCCGCCACGCTGGCGGTGCGCTCCCGATCCCCCTCCGGCTCGCGCAGCCCGGGTGCCACACGGCGGACACGGCAGCATGGAGACCCGGTTGCCACGGTTGCCGCCGTGGCCGTTGTGAGCACGGACGCCGCGGCACGCTGCCGGGCGGCCGTTGCCGCGAAGGGCACTGCAGACGCCGCGTCTGCGACGCTGGCGATATGTTCTCGATCCCCGTCTGGCTCGCGCAGCCCTACTGGCACACAGCAGCAAGGGGACCAGGCTGCTGTGGCCGCGCACGGTGACTTGGTTGTTTCGGCGTTGCCTCCGACGGCCGCACCGCGGGACCGCGCCGCCATGGCGCTGGCTGCCGCATGCGCAGCCGCCGTGCCCAGCGCGACGCTGGCAGCGGCGCCACCCATGGCTGCGATTGGAGGGTGTGGTGGCATGTCGCCGCGGGGCCGTGCCGCCATGGCGCTGGCTGCCGCATGCTCAGCCGCCGTGCCCAGCGCGACGCCGTCGGCGACGCCGCCCATGGTTGCCATTGGAGGGTGTGGCGGCATGCCCCTGTGGGACAGCGCCGCCATGGCGCCGGCTGCAGCATGCACAGCCGCCGTGCCCAGTGCGTCGCTGGCAGCGGCGCCACCCATGGCTGCCATTGGAGTCTGCGGCGGCATGACGCCGCGGGACCGCGCTGCCATTGCGCTGGCTGCCGCATGCACAGCTGCCGTGCCCAGCGCGACGCCAGCAGAGACGCTACCCGTGGTCGCAGAGGGGCGCGGCGCACTGCCGAAGTTGTTAGCGGCTGCCCCTCGCGCGGCGTCGGCAGTGGCGATGGCAGCCGCCGTGCCAGCCAGCACCATGTGTCCGTCAGCGGAGACAGGCACGAGTCCCAGTTCGGGCTGTGCGTCCCAGCGCTCTTCACCCAGCTTAGCCCAGCGCACAAGTCCGCATTCTCGCACGGTTGGCGCCACACCTGCACCAGCAGACGAGATGGCCGCCACGACTGTGTCGCAGACGGCGACCACAGCAGAGGCAATAGCCTCACGTGGCCCTGGCGCCAGAGTGCCGCCGCCAGCACCCGTGGCTGCAGGCTCGAAGGAGGACCGCGAACGGGTTCAATTCCCTACCACCTTATTCGAGACGCTTCGCGTTCACCGCCCGCCCAATCCAGTTTTCTCCAGAAGAGGCGATGGTCCGAAAAAGGGGGACGACCCTTTCGCAGGTGCGTGCGTGCGTGCGTGCGTGTGCGTGTGCGTGTGCGGTTGCGTGTGCGTGTGCGTGTGCGTGTGTGTGTGTGTGTGTGACTGTGTGCCTGTGTGTGCTTTGTATTTAGTCGTGCGCTGCATTTCTTCACCATGCCATCGCCGAATGGAATGCCGTGTGACTGACCGATGCCCGGCATCATTACCGACGGATCAGTGGTATGGACGCTGGCTCTGTGGACCTTTGCTCCCTGTCCACAGCAGGAGGCCAGAAATAGCCAGAACACCACCCAACATTTCGACCAAATTTGGCATGAAGACGGCCTCAGAATCACAAGAGGGCTCCGAAAAGGGCTCCAACAGGAGCCAAGATGGGCCCGAGGTTGCGCAGGCGGACCGACGGACGGCCCAAGCGCGAGCATCCTCATTTTAGGTCCCTGCCACGACGTCCGAGCTTTGTGAAACCTGGCCGGGAGCTGGACCAGTTTGGGGCCCGCTTTTGGGTTCAAGTTGGATGCTGGTTCGTTCAAACTTGTCCCTGACATCACCCTGCGACGTATCCGAACCATCCGCACTGAATGGCAATCGGGGTTGGTCGTGAGCTGGCTGATGACAATACAGGATCTGGCATTGGTTGTGCAAGCTAAAAGGGGGTCGCGCGCGTTGGACGATTCACAGGACAGCATCGGAAGGGCAAGGGCTGAGGCCCCAAGCTCGCAGAGGAAATTGGGATGGAAACGTGGGGCCAGAACAGGACGGAAAAGGGGGTCCGAACAGTTAGCGCGACAGCAGCATTGAGACGGTGGAGGGTGGTGGTGGTTACTGCATTAGGGAAACAAGCCCCGAGCAGAGCAATACGCACCATGACCACGACGACGCCGACGACAACGACGACGACGACGACGGAGGCGAGGCGCGCAGACGATCCGCACCGAAGCACGGATTCGGGAAAGGGCCCACCCTGCAGGTTCGGTTAGACAGCACATCGTTGAGCGGTGCTGCAGCCTCCCCTGATCACGGGCCCCCCCAGAGCGTCAGCCAGACAAGTCGGGTTTGCACCCTCATACCTTGCTGGACTCGTGGGCGCGTTTCGGCACCCTCTCCCCCAACCTCGTCAGGGCCACCGACAAGGGAGACGGCGGCGGTGGCGTCCCAAGACGGTGGAGGGAGGAACGAGGCAGGATAAGGATAAGGAGGCAGGATAAGGAAGGAGCGCGGCGATCAGGTTCCATTGGCGCACTTGCCAAGCAGCGCGGCCCGCGCCGTGTCGATCCGCAGCTCCAATCGGCCAGCTGTCCAGAGCGAGTGTAAGAAGCGAACAAGGCCCAGCCCGCCCGCCAGGTTCTCGGCTTCCTTCCCGAACCTTGCAGTGCAGGTCAGTATCGTAGATCCGACCCCCATCCCCATCTTCATCCCCTTCGAAGCCCCCTTCAAATGGCCACCCCACTTGGGGATACACCCCTCGAAACCCGATGGGAACGGCCTATATTCCCATCTAGGAAGGTAAATCGGCCTGGGGGGCCCAAGCCATGCTGTTGGGGATGGGGATCGGTCAAGCGATGCTAAGCAGGAGCTGGACGCCCGCAGGCGCATCGCCAGGTTTCGGGCGGCCCGCAGGAAGGACATCACAGCGAATCTGGGCGCGCGTGGGACGCCACTGCGCTTAACTTCCGGCGGCCTTCGAAAGTGGCGACGGTCTCGCTTATCGCAGCTCCCAGGGATGATGAAGTCGAATCGGAGCCCAGTTAGACCGTCACCTTGCGGAGCCCTCAAGCGACCTTCGATCGGAGGGGCAGTTTCGCAGATCGTAGTCCCTTCTGGGGCGGCGAAAACCAATATGAGTCCGCGTGAGACGTCGTCGTACTGGAACCTCGCAGTAGCCGCCGAAGGTGGCGGCACCGTCGCACAAGGGTGCGGAAGTTTAGTTTGAGCGACAGTTTCGCAGCCCGGAGCCCCCCAGGAATGGCGAGGTCGAGTATGAGGCCGCGTAAAACGTCGCCCCGCTGGCCCCCCAGCTGCCCTCGAAAGTGGCGACAGTTTTGCAGCATATCGCATCCCCCCAGGGACGGCGAGGTGTAATATGAGTCTGCGTGGCGCGTCGGCCTGTTTTAATCTCCAGCGGCCTTCAAGACCGGCGGCCGTTTCGCTGATCGCAGCCTCCCCCCAGGGATGGCGAATTCTCGTGTGAGTTTGCGAGGGGCTTCACGCAGCGGGCCCCCCATCCACCTTCAACAATGGCGACAGTTTCGCAGATCGCCCGCCTCCAGGGATGGCGAGGTCGAGTTTGGGTTTGCGTAAAGTGTCATCCCGCAGGACTCCCCAGTAGGCTCCAGACTTTGCTGGAATTTCGCATACCGCTTGCGCCTGGGATGGCGAAGTCAGATCTGCGTCTGCGTGGGTTGTCACGCCGTGGGACCCGCCAGCAGCCCTCTGAGGTGGCAACACCTTCGCATATCGCAGCCCCACAATGATGGCGAGGTCGAATCTGAGTCTGCGTGGGGCGTCACCTCGCTGGACCCCCCCACCAACCCTCAACAATGGCAACATTTTCGCACATCGCAGCCCCCCCGCGGACGGCAAGGTTTAATTTGAATATGCATGCGGCGTCACGCCGCGGGACCCCACACCAAGCATCAACAATGGCGACAGTTACGCAGATCTTTGCCCCCAGGGATGGCGAGGTCGAATCTGGCCCTGCATGGGGCGTCACCCCGCCGGACCCACCAACACCCCTCAAAAGTTGCGACAGTTTCGGGGGCCGCAGCCCCCTTCAGGGATAACGAGGTCTAGTATAAGTGTGCGTGGGGCGTCAACCGGGCGGGCGTTCCGGTAGCCTGCAGGGGTGGTGGTTGTTCTGCAGATCGCAGCCTCCGCAAGGAGCCACCCGGCAGGACGGCAAGGTGTGACGCGGCGAGGTGGGAGGCAGAGCGGCAGGCAGGGCGGCAGGCAGGCAGGAGGGGCTGAGGAGAAGGGAGGCAGGAAGGAGGAACATTTTGCGAGCGCAGTGCTTTATTCAAAACGAGAACCCAGAGCAGCAGGGTTGGAAAAAACCAGTGACGAACCCCAAGATCCTCCGTAAGAGGCTTCTGGGCGATTCTTGTCGAGGCTTCAACCGTACACAAAACATGGGATTTGCTATATGTTTGAAGTTTCCAGTTTGTGGGCGGAGTGTGGCCCAAGATGCGCTTGTGAGGGCTCCTTGCGTCGATTTTGGTGCCCAAGGCAGGGCCCCAAAGGGGCCAACCTCGAAGGGGCCAGCATGAGACACGAATCCGCCCCGAATGGGCGCTTGGCCGACAGGGGGCACGTGCCGCGGCCTGGCGGCGGAGTGGCGAAGGCCTTTTGGGGGGGACGGGGGGGGGGAGGGCGGTGGGGAGGGCGGTGGGGGGGGGGCAAATAGCCTAGGGGAGAGCACTACATGTACCCAGGGGCGCGGATGATCCATGTCTTCGACAAGGCTCCCCGGCGATCGCAAACATGGATCAAGGGGGCGTGGATTAGCAACGGGTTCCGTTTCCATGGGGAACCGCGGATTTCCGCCGCCGAGCGAGGCGGCACCGCCCGCATTTTGGGGATGGCACCGCCGCCGATGCACGGATTTGGCGACCGCGCGCCAAATCCATGCATCGTTAGTCCATGTTTGGGCGCCCCCGAGGGAGGGCTGAAGCCCTGACTTGCCATCGCTCGGACGTCCATCTACCGTGCGTGTTGTTGCCTCGGGCGTGAATCTTTCTTCTCGCCAGGATGACCCCACGTGTTCCTCGATGGTCCTCGCCGAGGAGAAGCTGCACACGCCCGCGCGATGCCAAGCAAGGGGGTGTCACAAGTGACCTCTCGCACGCCCCCCTCCAGCCCGGTGGGCGGGCGGACCCGAGAGGCTCGGGCCGCTCCGCCGATCCCCCACCAGGGAGGACATGTGTGGCCTCAGCCGGCGTGCGTGTTGCCTGCCGCTCCCCGTCGTGTTCTTGCTGCGCCCCTTCCTCCGCGTGGTTTTTTTTTCCTCTGGTGACCTCCCTGGAGCCTCTTCGTTTGGGCGCCTGGGAGCTCTGGAGGGGGCCCCGGGGGGGGGGGCCTCCTGCGAGCCCCTATGGCCTTCTCTTCGGGGCATGCCGGGGCTCCTGGGGGCCATGGTCTGGGGGAGGGCTCCCGTGGCCCCATCAAGAGGAGGAGGAGGAGGAGGAGGAGGAGGAGGAGGAGGAGGAGGAGGAGGAGGAGGAGGAGGGAGGAGGAGGAGGAGAGGAGGAGGAGGAGGAGGGAAGAGGAGGAAGGAAGAGGAGGAGGAGGAGGAGGAGGAGGAGGAGGAGGAAAAGGAAGGCCTCTCCTGGGTCTCTGTTGTGCAGCTTCCGATTCCGTGCGTGTCGTCTGCCGCCGCGTCCCGTCGTGCTGCCCGCGTGCAGTGGCCGTCGACTCCTCTCGCCTTCCACGGGGTGCACGTCCGCACGGGCTGCGCACGGTTCCGTCGTTGTGGGGGCTCCCGGGCGCTCCCTTGCGCCTTTTGGCCCCCTCGGAGGCTGCCTTGGGGGCCTCCTCTCGGAGCCGCCTTGGGGCTCTCCTGCGGCAGTCCTGCCTGGGCCACCTTCAGGGCCTCTTGGACCGTCTTGTGGGCCTCTGTGGGCCATCTTGGGGTGCTCTTGGGCTGTCTTGGGGCCCGTTTGGGCCGCATGGGCGTCATTTTGGAGGCTGGTTTGGCCGCCATGCGCTCCGAGAGTCCAGACGTGCGAAAACGCCTAAATCTTTCAACAACCTAGTGGCACACCGCTTTTGGCATCCGAGGCGCTCTCGGGGGTCCCCTCGGGGCTCTCTGGGGCCATCTTGGGGGCCTAATGGGCCGTCTTGGCATGGCTCATCCTAAAAGCGCCCTGGGCTTTTTCTGCTGCGTTTTCTATCATGGATTCTTGACAGTCTGAACACGCTAAACAGACGCTCCGATTTTGTCGGTGCTTTTAGTTTTGTTCTTTCGCGATTTCCGATGCGCCGTAACATCCGTAGATGCGGCGGGGGCTGGAACTGGCTTCCGCGCGCAGAGCTGCAAACGGTAAACATAATGCTCTGACGCCGGTCTGACACTGGTGCGAAACAGGCCTGGAAGCCCATCCGCGGCGGGTTCCGACAAAGAACATCAACAGATCTGAAGACTAATACGACAAACTGCATGTTTTTTAGCATTCTCAGTTTTGGCATTGAAGCCCGGAAACGCTACAATAGTGATTTCCAGAACGCCAGTTTAAACACGCAGCAAAAAACGCATGGCATATTCAAGATAAGCCAAGCCTCTTGGGGCCATCTTGAGCCGTCTTGGGGCCGTTATGAAACCATCTTGAGCTGTCTTGAGGTCTTTCTTGGGCTCCTGGGGAAACCCAGGAGGCCAAAATCATTTCCCTTTGGTTTTAGTACGCTTGAACATGAACTTGCGAGATGGAACGCAAAAGGGTCGGCGACTCGGCGGGGCCCCTGGGGGGTGTTAAGGTCTTGCTTTGCAAAGGAGAATATGACAATATACGGTGAACTGGCTTCCCTGAGGTATCGTGCCTTGGCCTTAGTGGGCCCTGGAAACGACAGGGCCGTTTTCTTACCGGTTCCGTTTTGCCGTTTGTGTTGCCGGTTCCGACGCCGTTTTTTGTTACCGGTTCCGTCGCCGTTTTTTGACCAGTTCCGGCTCCGGTTCCAATCCTGGAACCGTTTTTTTGCCGTTTCCGGTCGCTGTTTTTTTGCCGTTTCCATTTTCAAGGGACATTTTTTGGACACGGTGAAAAAACGGCCCTGCCGTTTCCAGGGCCCACAAAGGCCCTGGCCGTTTGCGTCACACACACCCGTCCTGTCGGACTGCCGCGGCGCTCCGCTGCAGTCCTGACACTGATCCATGGCCCACGCCGCACCGCCGACCTTTCGGGGGCCCGCGGGCCCGTTCGTGGCGTCGCTGGCGGACGTCGTGTTTCGTACCGTGGCGCCTCCCGATGGGGCTTCCTGGGATGCCTGGCGGGGCCGTTGGAGGCCCCTTGGGCCGGTGTCGGTGTCGGTGTCTCTTTGGGAGCGTCTCGGGGCCTCCCTGCGGAGGATCTCTGGGGCTCCTCTTGGGGGGCTCCCGAGGGCCTCTTGGTCGGGGCCTCTTTCGGGGGCGTCTTAGGGCTTGTGGTGGGAGGGCGGCTCGTGGAGGCATCTTGGGGCCTCTTGGTGGCGCTTCGGGGGCCTCCAGGGGCCTTCTGGGGTGATTCTGGCGGGTTATGGCTCCGAAGGGCCAGCTCGATGTCTTCTCTCTTCCGCCCCTCTTGGGCTTCCCTTAGGGGCGTCTTCAGCTCCGGCCCTCAGAGGCCGTGCTGAGACTCACTGGGGGGGCTCCTTGGGCCGTCATGCGGCAACATGGTGGCCTTTTAGGCCGTCTGGGGGGTCCTGAAGCTCGACAGCGTGATTGATTCTGCACGCCGGGGAAAAAGGGCCCGAGCCCTCTTGAAAGCCTTCGTTGGGGCCCTCTTGGGCGTCTTGGGGGCCTCATGGGCCGCTTTGGGGCCAGCTTGGACCGCTTTGCTCGATGCATGCGGCACCTATATATGGAATCTCGGCGCGATCATAGCGGCACGTGTGGGGCTGGTGCGTCCGCCGGCCTGGGCCGGCAGGGCCGCCCCCTCCGAGACGGCCAGATATAAGGCTCCCGGTGGAGGGGATTAGGGTTAGGTCGGGCTTGTCCCCCTACAGGGAGATCTTCAACGAAAAAATAGAAATACATTAAAAATAGCCCAAACATAGTCCAAAAAAGTAGCCCAAAATCCGCCGACTATTTTTGCATTATTTTTGGAGCATTTTGGGTTTTTTTGTTTTTCGTCGAAAATCTCCCTGTAGGGGGACAGGCCCGACTTAAGATTAGGGAAGAGCAGCAATTTCACCCACCGAGGAGACGTCGAGGAGTCGGCGAATGAAGCTTCCTCTGCCTCCGCGTGGCTTCCTGGGGGCCTCTTGGAGGCCTCTTTGGCGGCCTCTTGGGGGCCCCCTCGGGGCTTAGGGAGCGTCTGGGGCCGTTCTGGGAGTTCCTTCGGGTCCTCTTGGGGCCCTCTTGGGGGCATGCTCAGGGTCTTTGGGCGCCATCTTGTGGGGTAGGGCTGCCGGGGCCCCATCAAGTTCCCGCTCGTTGTCTTTCTTACTTTCTTTAGGGTTTGTTGGGCCGCCCGGTTGGCGGTCTCTCCTCCTCCCGCCCCCGCAGCCGTTTTGGCTCAAGCATTTCGGATCAGATCAAGCCACGCTTGGGAACACTTAGTCGTTATATATAGTATACGTTCAGTCAGCGCCCAATTGGGTCGGCGTTATACATACCTTTCTCAAATTCAGATGGCAGCTGCGACCACGAGGATGGAACGGAACGTCCAAAAGTGTTCGTCGGTGTTTGCCGCCCACATTCCTCTCATATGTCTGGCACTGTTTTGTACGGACGTCTTCGCGTTGCGCCAGGTGTGGATTTTTCCGTCCAGCATGACTGGAGGGACACAGGTTCAAGTCGAATTCTTGCTGCTGCTGTGGTTCATTGTTGTGGCCTACATACTGGATGCTTACAGGTCGAGAGCCACGGAACGGATCACCAATAAGGACAAGTATCATGCGACGAAGGCAGCGATCGACAAGGTGGCTCCTGATGTCCGACGCCAGGTTGGTCCTGCAGCCAGCACGACGGAACAATGGCCACCCGTGAAGCAATTTTCTTGCCATGGCAGTTCGACAGACTCAGGAGATTCATCCGGACACGAAGCCTGCCGACAGAGGTCCGACCTACACGTCATCAGATGCATGATGGCAGACGGCGTGCCCCACAACAGCTCCAAAGTTTTGGAAGCAATGCATAGTTGCATCCGTCTCGCACATGGAGACGCAGCTGTCAAGTTGTTCGACCAGATGTTGGAGACTGGGGCCACCCCCAAAGCACACCTCATCGGCAAGGCCGTATCACACAGGTTCTTCAAGCTAGTCGGCGAAGCTCTCGATGACAAGCGCATTCAGGAAGACGGAGTGCGGCTTCTTGACCTCATTCAGTCGCTTCGCCCACTCCGCCGCCCCGCATTGTATCGATTCTGGCACTGGCCTTATCGAGAACAGCAGAACCCCTAATCCTGATAACACGATGAAGACGTGGCCTCACTTAGGTCCCCGTCCTGGCATTAGGGATGATACACCTGGGCCGTCTGGTCTGATACATCTTCAGAGAAGACCCCCTATCCTAAATGTTTTGGGTCCTCCCGATTTAGGTCTCCTTTCCAACGGTTTTGGGGTATTGTATTGCTTATCTGCCTGCTCGCGGAGGCTGAGAAAGCGGTGCTCGGCGGTCGGTTGCCGGGAGTTGTCGCGTGAATCTCGCTTGAGGGAGAAGCCGTGGCTGTGTAGTTGCAGGCAGCATTCCATGGAGCACGCCCCCACCGACGGTGCGTCAGCGCAGCCCGCCATCGCGGGTCAGAGGCGTGTTGGATGCTTCGTTGGTTCTCCTGCTGGCTGTCTCGGAAGCCCTCTTCGGGGCCTGTCGGGTCGTCATGGGTCCTTCTTGGGCCCTGCTCTTTTCGGCGCCTCTGGGACCGTCTTGGAGCGATCTCGGAGGCCTCTTGGAACGTCTTGGGCTGTCAGAAGCCCAGAGAAGCAGGGCTGGGAGGAGGGAGCTGGGAGCGGTAGGAGGAGGAGGAGGAGGAGGAGGAGGAGGAGGAGGAAGAGGAAGAGGAGGAGGTGAGGGTAGAGGAGGAGGAGAAGGAGGAGGAGGAGGAGGAGGAGGAGGAGGATCATAAGGAGGTGAGGAGGCAGGACGGTTTCTTTTTCTTTGTTTGTTCTCTCTCTCTCTCTATCTCTCTTTCTCTCTCCGAACGCAGATCCAACAGCACAGGATTGTTGAGAACAAACTGCGAGAAAGTCCTTCTTTCTGTCGCGCCTTGGGGCCTTCTCGGGGGGGCTCTCTTGGGCCGTCTTCGGGGCCGTGCTGAGGCCACCTTGGAGCGCTCTCGGGCCGTCTCCCGGCCCTTGGAGCTCGCTCGGGGCGCTCCCTGGGGCTGTCGTGGAGGCCAATACCCCCTCGAGTAATGAACAAGTCAGGACGGGAGGTGTTTCCACACTTTCGGCCTCCTACCGACCCTCGGGACCGTCCAAAACGGCTCAGGATGAGAAACCGGTCCAGGGGAATGGGTCGAGAGCTCGGGGGTCGACGTAGTGAAAAAATCATGACGTCTGGGGTCCTGGGGGTCTTGGAGCCCGCGTCCGCGAGTTCTGGCATCTGAACCCGATGTCCGGTGACTGCCCGGTGAGGTCCAGGGATCCGGGCGTGATTTTCTACGATGTTGCCATTTTGTTCGCTACGTCGGATCTCAGGGGAGGCCCTCGTCGCCACCACCGGATTCGCTTCGAATTTTTCCCAGAGAGCACCCCGGGAGAGGGCTGGGGAGGTCCCCCCAATTGCCCGGTGATTGGCCGAGTGCCTGGTGTATACTTTTCCCTCCAGGGACCCCCGGGCCCGCTCCGCGCGCTCAACCCAGAGAGAGGAAAGGCACCGTGCACGTCAGAGGCGCACTGCGGTGGCAATGTGGTGACACAGACCGCTATACAGTGCCGGCGATTCCGTACCGAAGCGAGTGTTCTTGTAGGTCCCTGCAGGGATCTCGAAGCCCTTGCGGGAGATTCTAGTACGCCTCTGGCCCGCAGGGCCCGCGAATTCAAGCGCATGGGATCGCACCGGCGCCTGCGACTCAGAATCGTGTGCTAGAAGCTTGGAAAAACCAGCTTCCCGAGATCGTCTTGAATTACTTCCTCGAGATGAAGAGCGCAGGAGTCGTCCTCAGCAGATGGGCATATCGCTACATCGTGGTTGCTCACGAGCGGTCCGACCCAGCATTCGCATTAAAAATTTACAGAGAGATGCAACATTTGGGAATTGAGCTCGACTGGGCGGCGTACAATGCAGTGCTGGGTGCTCAATTTCAGCTTGGCATGTTTGACGAGGCCGAAGAGTTGTTCCAGCGGATGGCATGCACCGCGGGGCTGGCCAACGAAAAGACATTTGGAATCATGATCAAAGTCCGCGCGGCCAATGACCATCTTGAGGAGGCCATTGCCCTCTTCGAGGAGATGCGGGAGCAGTGTTTGCAGCCCGACCGGTACGCCTACCACCACGCGATCCGCTCGGGCATCGCCTTGCAGCGCGTCAAGTACGCCGTCGACCTGTACCACGACATGGTCCAGAAGAAGGTGTCAGGGGCAAGGATAGGGGGGGGGATAGGCATAGGGGGGGATGCAGCGATCCCGAATCGCCCATTGACCGCCGATGGGGGCCCGATGGCCCCAACCTCCACCGGAGGGTGCCGATGCACCATCGGGGGCCCACCGCCGATCCGTCGGCGACGGATCGCCGAGTCCAGGTCGATGCACCCCCCCCTTGTGCCAGCCCCCTCCTTACTCATCCCAGACATCCGACGTCTCGATTTTTTTCCGAGACGCGGGCCCCCGACCTCTCCCGACCACTTCCCATGGGACCGGCTTTTCTCATCCCGAGTCGTTCTTCTTGACGGTCCCGAGGCCCGGCGAGAGGGCCCCGAGAGGCCAAAGGACTAATGAAGAGCCGCCGGCTCGATTCTTGCTCGAGAAACGCCCGATATGTCTGGGCTTTTGTCGCTGCCCCTCGAGGTGCCGCCCCTCGCGAGCACCGTCGCCCTCCTGAGCGGCGCGTGCCAGAGCGCCGGCCGGGCCGCCCTCGCGGCCGAGCTGCTGGGGCACCTGGCGCTCGCGAGGGCGGCGGAGGCCGCGCACGGGGCCCGCGCCGCCTGGGCTACGGGCTCCTCGTGAGCAGCGCCGGGGGCAGCTCGAGCGCGCCCCGGCAGCTGTGTCATGTCGGGCCTGTCCCCCATACAGGGGGGAGTGTCGACGAAAACATACCAGTACCCCCAAAATAGTCAAAACATGGTCCCAGAATAGTCCAGGGACTATATTTGGAGTATTTTTGGACCTTTGGGGGGAACTTTTGGGGGTATCTTTTATTTTTCGTCGAAAATCCCCCTGTGCGGGGGACACGCCCGACATAACAGCTGTGCGTCGCCCGAGCTGGCCGCATTCCCAGACCCCCCCTCGGGCAAGGAAAAAGTCATGACGGAAGGGTTTTCCATATGTTCTGCCTCTGGAGGCTCCTGCCGGCCCTCGGGGCCGTCAAAAGACTGCCAAGGATGAGAAGCTGGTCCGGGGGAAGGGGTCGAGACCCTCGAGGGTGGACGTTCTGAACAAATCGTGACGTCGGGGGTCTGGGTTTGCAGTCTTGGGGCCGCGAACTGCTTGGGCGCTCCGGCCAGGTGGCCGTGGCGGCGTCAAGTGGGTTTCTCCACGTCGCCCACCCATTTGCAGACGCCTTGACACTTTTGCACGTCGTTTTTCAATGCAGCTCCGCACGCATTCCGTGCAGCTCCTCTCCTCCTCCTGCCTGCCTCCTGCCTCCTGCCTCCTGCCTCGCCTCCCTGGGTGATGCGCACTGCGCAGGCGTCGGCGCCTTGTGAGCTCCCGGGGTTTCCAGCGCAGGGCGGTGCTGCCCAGGGCAGACATATCAGATGACCCACCTCCCCGGGCGCTGCGAGCTGCGCACCTTTCGGCGCCTTCGTGAGCTCCTCGGGATCCAGCGAAGCGCGGTGCCGACCAGATCCGCAGAACCAGACGTGCACGTCTCGCGCCCTTTTGCGCCAGAGGGAGTTCGGGGGCCACGCCCGGGAGGTCCACCTCCGACCGTGCCCTGGACCAAAGTCCTGCTCGATCCCGCGGACTCCCGCGGAGTCCGCGGTCCAATCCCAATCCGGCGTACAGCCCAGATTCAAGGGTGTCGTTTAGGGTAATTACCATTGCGCCCCTGCCTTTGCGGCCCGTCCTTCACGGTTTTCGCTGGCCATCTCCTCGGGGTGTTGGCAGCCCGCCGCCCAAAAAAATGCGAATTCGGCGCCCGAGGCCCTTGCGTCCTCACCGCCCATCCTCACTACAGGTTTTCGGGGTTGGACGTCGATCCGTGAATTGTCCGTTTTTGGTTCTTCAGAGGGCGCCGCGGCCGTTGTTTTCCAGGCCTGCGCCCGCCAGTTTGGGCCCGAGGGCGTTTTCACTAAACCACGTGTTACTAAAGGGGGTTCCGTCCCCATCCCCGATGGAGGGGGGGGGTGCGCAGCAGGGGGGCTGCAAAGACAGACACGCGCGACAAGCACAAACTCTCGGAGTTCCGCGCGGCTGTCCTGGATCGGCGCTGGCGGTCTCCCCTGTGGCAGCCCCCCGCCGGGGCTTGCTGTTCCCGCGCCCTTCCGACGAATGAAAAGGCGAAAACACACCCCCACCCCCAGTCCCGACGCCCACCCCCGAGCCTGCGATTCAAGGGGTCGGGACTGGGGGTGGGGGTAGGTTTTCTCCATCCCTGGACCCCGAGGAACCACCAAACCACCCCCACCCCCAGTCCCGACCCCCTGGATCGCGGGTTCGGAAATGGGGTCGGGACTGGGGGTGGGGGTGGGTCTTCGCCCTCTCAGCGAAGGCCTCCCAGCAGCCTGCCTCCCCACGTGGGTGGCGCGCCTGTGCACGGCCCCGCCGCGGCCTGCGCGGCTCGGGCGCCGAAGATGCGCCGCCAGCCCGCCGCGGCGCCGCGGGTGGCACTGCAGCGGGCGCGGGTCGCAGCGCGGGGGCGCAGCGCGGGGGCGCCGGCGGTCCGCGAGGCTCGGGAGTCGGGAGCCCTGAGACGGGGGGCACTGCAGGCGGGGGTCAGCCAGAACGCCCGATGTTGCAGGATCCTGCAGGGCCACGGGCCGCAAGGACCCGGGCTTGAGCGCAGGATGCTGCAGGATCTTGCAGGATGCTTCGCACTGACCCGGGTCTGGGTGCAGGATCTTGCAGGATTCTGCAAGGCCCGACTGACCCAGGTCTGGATTGACCCGGGTCAGAAGGTCCCCGAGCCGGGAGCAGCTGTATGGAAGCCCGCCCCCCGGACCCCCATCGGGCGCGACAAAAATCACGACGGGGAGCTTTGCCATACTCTCGGCCTCTGGAGGCCCTTGCCGGCCCTCGGGACCGTCGAGCAGCGACCAAGGATGAAAGACCTGTTCAGGGGAACGGGCTGATACCTCTGAGGGTCGACGCTGTGAAGAAATCATGGCGTCGGGGGTCTGGTCCTGGGCGCCGACCTCTCCGTGGTCAGCGCAGCCGACCAGCCCGCGGCAGACGGCGACCTTTGCAGCTCACTGTGGGGGGGGTGGTCGCGAGCGTAGGTCGCGGGAGGTTGGCGATTGGGTCGCGGGTGGGTCGGAGTGGGTTGTTGGGCGGCTTGTTCGGGCGATGACAGCAAGAACGCAGCACGACAAGAAGTGACACCGCGGAGCCCGATTTCAACCACGGAGCCAGGGGACAGTATGAGACCGTCACCCTTCGGCCCCCCTCGCTCTGATCATTGCCTTCCCTGGGCGCTGCGAACTGTGCAACTGTCGGCACTCTGATGGGCTCCTGGGGGGTCCAGCAGAGTGCTGTGCTAGTCGCAGGGGAGCGAACAATTACATGAACATAAAAACCTCCGAGGTCCGCGCAGATTTCTCGGATCGGCGATGGGGCCCCCTGGCGTCGCCTCCGGCGCCGCCCCTGGCGCGCTCCGCGCGCCGGGGATGGGGGTCCAGTGCCGATCTGGGAAATCCGCCCAGACGTTTGAGTTTCTACGTTTGCCCCCTCTCCCTGTCGGCATCGGGAGCTCCTCGGGGGTCCAGCGGAGTGTGGAGCGCGGTCTTCTTAGCCCTTCCTCCATGAGCGATGACACCTGCACAACTGTCGGCACTTCCCTGAGCTCCTGTTAGGGGTTCAGCGGGGTGCGGTGCCACCGCTGACCTCTTACATCTTCTTCCCACGCTGACGCTTCATTCCCACATTCCCGCATCTCCTTGTCGTGCCTCCCACATCCCGCCTCGACCTCCTTGTCTCCCATAGATCTCTGAGCGCCTCTCCATTCACCGCCTCCTCCTGTAGCCTCTTGCACTGTATATCCTACGTCCTGCCCTCCACTTCTATCTTCACCTGCTGTGCCTCCTGCATCCTCCTGCCTCCCACACCCTACCTTCCACACCCTCTCTCTCCCATCTCCACCTCCTCGCTCCTTTCGTGCCCGCCAGTCCCGCCTTGTCCGTTCTCCGCTGCTGCTCTGCTCGGCATGCCTCCCCGTTCTCGCTCTCGTGCCCCCTCTCCGCTCCGCCTCCCGTGCCACTGCCCTCCTGGCGTCGTGCCTCTCCGCTGTCTCCTGCCTGCCGTCCGCCGCCCTCCCCGCTCTTCTCACTCGGTGTCCGCGCGCGCTCTTGGCGACGTCTCGTCGTGAGATGCTCCCGGCTTGCCTCCTGGCGGTCATCAGCCCCTCTTGCCGCGGAGCCACCTGAGCGCCGGTGCTGTGATTAAAAAGGTGCATCTCCGCGCTCCTCCCGAGAACCGGAGAAGAGCAGCCGCGGCGCGCGGCCCCGGGCCCACTGCCGTCATCAGGCAGCGTCAGATCTGCAGCCCGAGGACGCTCCACGGAGCGCCTGGTCAGATGATGGCGGACACATCGGAGTAGAGAAAGGGAGAAGGAGAAGGAGGAGGAGGAGGAGGAGGAGGAGGAGGAGGAGGGAGGAGGGAGGAGGAGAACCGCGACGCGACAGCGGCACCGCATTGGGGGGCCAGGTGGCCCAGACGGCTTCCGGACGCCCTCTGGACCCGCAGCAGCCCAGGACGGCCCCAGAGGGCTCAGGGCTCCGTGAGGCCCAAGGCAGCCTAGCAGGGCTTCCAAGCCGACCGCAGATACCCCCAAGACGGCCATATTCATTAGCCCTCCTGGGATCCTCTGCGGACGTCCGAGAGACTCTGGCACGACCCACAAAAGCTTCAAGATTCGGGGGTAGACAGAACCCCCAACAGTGACACGTCGATTAGTGAATTGTCCGTTTTCGGTTCTCGAGAGGGCGCCGTGGCCCTTATTTTCCAGGCTTGCGCCCGCCAGGTTTGGGCCTCAGGTCGTTTTCACTAAACCACGCTTTACTCAAGGGGGGTCTGTCCATCCCCGAAAGATGGCACTCCTAATGCGGACCGACAAGGCTTCAAGCGAATCTCCAAGATAACCTCCAGGGACGGATTGTCCCCACATCCTAAATGAGGCTATTGTTTCCTCTGGACGCCCCACGCAGGACAATAGCATCATCATCACCATCACCATCACCATCATCATCATCACCATCACCATCACCATCATCATCATCATCATCATCATCATCATCATCATCATCATCCTCATCCTCATCATCATCATCATCATCATCATCATTATCATCATTATCATCATCCTCATCCTCATCAGCATCATCATCCTCATCACAAGCATCATCATCATCAGCATCAACATCAGCATCAGCATCGTCATCATCCGCAGCATCAGCAGCATCGTCGTCACCATCGCAATAAGCGCCGTCATCATCATCATCAACAGCATCATCATCGACATCATCATCATCATCATCAGCAGCATCGTCATCATCATCACCACCATCACCATCATCATCACAATTATCATCATCGTCATGATCATCACCATCACCATCATTATCGCCATCACCTGCATAATCATCTTCACCACCATCATCACGAATTACCACACACACACTGACACACTCCTCTATATTTTCTTCCTTCCCTCCTTCTTCTCATACCCTCCTCCTCCTTCTCCATCATCATCATCATCATCATCATCATCATCATCATCATCATCAATTTCATCATCACCATCACCATCACCATCCTGATCATCATCACCACCATCATCATCATCATCATCACCACTAGCTCCTCCGTAGTGGGCACCCACCTCGTGTTATCAATCCGATCGGGGCATCCAGTCAAAGCGGGGGCCTCGTCTGGTGAGTGAGTGGCGACAAGGTCTCGAGCTGGACCCCCTCTCCTTCTGGTGCCCACACTTCTTGTTGGTCACCTGGGCGGGCCGTCTGCAAACTCTACGAGGCGGAGCACATGAGTGCCCCGGGGGGCGAATCGTGGGGATGTCTCGAGCGGGGGCCTCGTCTGTGAGTGAAGTGCGCAGAATCTCGAGCGGAGCCCTCCCCTAGGGGGTCCGCTTTTCAGGTTATTGGTCCGAGCGGGTCCTCCGAAGATTCTGCCAGGCGTAGCACTTGAGCGCCCCAAGGGGGCAAATCATGAGGATGCATCGACCGGGGGCCTCGTCAGCGAGTGAAGTGTGCAGAGGTCGCGTGCGGGAGCGCCTTCCTCATGTGATCCGCACTTCGTGCTGCTATTTCGAGCGTGCCATCGGCAAATTCTACCGGGCGGGACAGGTCGTCGAGGATGTCTCGAGCGAGGGCCTCGTCCGCGAGCGAAACGCGGCGGGATCTCGAGCGGCAGCCCTCTCCGTACGGAGCCCGCCCATCGCGCAATGAAGCCGAGCGGGTCGTCGAGGTAGTGCACCGGGCCTCGCATGTGAGCGGCCGGAGAGGGCAACTCGTGGGGAAGTCTCGAGCGGGGGCCTCGATTGTGAGTGAACTGCGCAGCAGTCGCGAGCGGGAGGCCTCCCCCCCTCTCCTATGTGGCCCGTACTTTCTGTGAGCAATCCGGGCGCGTCATCCGCCGAGCGGGGGCCCGTTCCCTTGCCTATGGGGCCCGCATTTCATTTTGGTAATCTGAGCGCGTCATCGGCAAGCTCTGCCAGGCATACCCCTCGAGCACCCCAAGGGGGCAAATCGTGAGGATGTCTCTGGCGGGGCCTCACCTGTGAGCGAATTGCAACCCGTAGCCATTCTTGGCTCAAGGGCACAGGGTACCACTCCGAAGGATGAGCCGCAGCAGTCCATGTTGATTGTACCACTGCGCTTCCATGAGTCCTTGCATAGAAGAAAGTTGTCTATTTGTCGGGGAGGTCGCGACGCAGACCGATGCCCAGGAGGAGGCGGTCACCTGCCGCGAAAGAGATACATGTAGTTGGCCACCGCAGAATCCTGCCGGCGTGTTTGCAAGTTTATGCATTGCGGTCACGCTTGCAGGGTGTTGCGCGTCTCTGAGCAAGATGTTCGACGACTCACGCACTCGCGAAGCCATCACTACGGACAAACACGTACTAAAGAGTCTTCATTATCAGGCGTGCCCGATCAGAGAGGCGTGCCAGTGCATAGAGAGCATACCAGCGTTCCACCGGGCACCGTGCGCGAGGGAGATTGCCCCTCCCCCCCCCTCCTCCACGACACCGGCATGCTTGGAGAATGTCGTGCCTGGCGCTCTTGGCTGGGAGGGGAGCATCCTGGATGCCACTGGTGCTTTAGAGTGCACTTTCCTGAAGCCTCCAGAGCGCCGTGAGCTCGAACGGGAAGCCCAAACGTGCTTGGAGCCAGACCGCGGAGTGAACGGCAACAAGAGCGCAATGTTCGTATTCGGAGATTCTCATGCGCGTATGTTGCTCGTTGGGCTTCGGAAGAGATTCGGTGGCAACCTGTCCGTCCGTTTCCTCTGCGTTTCTGGCTCCTGGTGTTCTGGGTTTTGCGGCCTGAGGAGCCATCAGTCAATATTCAAGGACACATGCGACAACTACGATGAGGTTGTGACGAAATCCCTTCGCCACTTGCTGCGTCCTGGCGATATCGTCATCTTGAGCAATTATGATTCATTTGTGGCCGGAAAGTTCAGCAATAATGCATCGTTAGAGGTGATGGTGACCAGGATCGGGGAGTTTTACAATGTTGTACATTCGCAAGGTGCGAACTTGGTGTTAGTGGGATCTCCGCCGCATATAGGGTGTCCTGACACAGAGAACTACTTGTTGAAGTGCTCCCCTGGGCAGCATGGTAGCATGCCGTGTAGAATGTGCGATGTCAACGTGGCAGCGTCCGAGCTAGCACACAAGCCTCTGAAGGATGCCTACACCCGTTTAGCAAGTGAGCTCGATGGCACAATGTTTTTTGACATCCATGAGCTTCTCTGCGACAACGTCACCTGTGGTGCGATGATTCCGGGAACTCGTGTGATGGGCCACAGAGATTCCCACCACCTCACTCGAGCGGCTTCCATCTATTTGGCGCAGTTCCTGTGTTCCGCTCTGGGCAAAGCTGGCTGGATGCCCAAGTAGTTACCTGCAGTGATGTTTGCGGCCAAGACAACTTTGGTGTATTGTTTGCCTTCTTCGTGGGCGCCAGTTTCGCGGCACCTGTTGGGAGGTGCAGTGCGACGGTGGCCGTAGAGAAGTAGCCTGGCGTCTTCGTGGGTCCTCGAGGCTCATTGTCCAGACTCTGACGGTAGGGTCTCTGGTAGCCACGGCCAGTTGCCCCCATGATGTCCCGAGCATTTTCTCTGGCGGGAGGACAAAGGGTGAAATCTGAAATGCCGTTTCGATGGATGTTCGAGGCTCGAATCTGCAAAAGGTAAACCACAAGAGGCATTGGTTTTCGAGGTGCAGAAGCCCATGTGGATTTCACCCTGAGCCCTCCACCCTAAGAAAATGCTCAGGGGGGGCTGGGCTCTGGCCAAAGGCCTGGTTGTTGCCCGAGCAGCGAGCCGGGTGCCCAGTTCTCGGGTTGGTGGACTAAATGTGTCCACGCGTGTCTCGCCAATACCTTGAGTCATTAAAGTACGTCGGACCAACATGTATACCCCCCTCCACCTAAATTCAAAGTTGACGGGTTATGGCGGTAGGCCAAAGACCAGGGACCAAATGTGGACAGCTCAATTTTGGGTTTGGGGGGGAGGGGTGCGAAGTGAGGGCATTTCCGAGTTGTGGTTGCTATCATGTTGCGTCGCCTTCCCGCCATGGGTGTGGACACTTTTGTCCGGGCACCGTCCGCCGCGAGCAATGTCAGCCTCGCATCCCTCATTAGTTATCTCCCTGTCCATGGGAGCACCGTCCATCCATACTGGTTCAACCGCTGTTGGTCCACGGCAATTTGTCTGAGGCTGTCTCGTCGCTGGCAGATTCTACGGTTGCGCGCTTCGCAGAAAAACAACATGCTCAGATGTCGCAGAAAAAAAAAAAAAAACAATTCTCGTTGCTTCGAAGC
>CAUYUJ010015933.1:17500-25000 GCA_963575745.1 Prorocentrum cordatum | reverse complement strand
GGCAGCCCGCCCATCGGCCCCAGCGGCCTGCCATCCAGCCTGGCTGGGGCGGTTGCCGGAGGAGCGGTCCGGCAACCCCAGGACGGCGGCGCCCGCCGAAAGCGCCTGGGCGCCTTGCCCCGCAGCCTGGCAGGGGCGGTTGCCAGAGGAGCGGCCCGGCAACCCAAGCTCGGCGGCGCCCGAGAGCGCCCTGGCAGCCCGCCCGTCGGCCCCGGCGGCCTGCCCTGCAGCCAGGCAGGGGCGGTCGCCGGCCTCCGGTGCAGCGGTGGGGCTCGGGCCTGCGTCGTCCTGTGGGCCTTCCCCCGCGAGACTGCGGCGAGCTGCTCCGAGGAGGTACGCGACCTTCTGGCCGAAGGTACGCTCGTTCGCGGGCGGCTGGGCAGGTCTGGGGCCCAAGGCGGGGGGCGCGGCGCTGCGGGGGGGCGGGCTGGGCTCCCTGGTGCCTGTGGCTTCCGCGGGTGGGCGGCGGCGACCTGGCGCGCCAGTGGCCGCGTTGCAGTACAGGACAACGGCGCCCGAGGCCGGCGACGTGTAGTCGGGGAGCCATAGGCGGGGGCCGAGGGGGCCTCCTGCCGCTGCCGTCGGCGCGCCCACCTGCGAGCCCTGCGTCTGTGCCTGTGTGGCGGGCCGCTGCCGCCGCGGGTGGCCGCTCCCAGGGGCCCTCTTGGCCTCCGTTGGGGCGGCCGCTCCAAGGCCCGTGCCGTTGATGTCGGCGCCTCCCGGGGCTGAGGCCGCCCGCCTCCTCCGCCTGGTCGCGGCCGGGGGCCCACCTGGCTCGCTGACCTGCCTGCGCGAGGGCCGCTGCGCAGCCTGGATGGCCTGGCCGTGGAGGATTCCGATGACTGCCTCGATCTGGCCCGCCTTGGAATTGTCGGTGGCCTCCTCGGCGTGCTCCGGTGGGTCGGCGGGGGCCAGGGCGCCCGAGACGACGTGGGCGATGGTGGCGCTGATGTGGTTGGCCTGCGCGATCGCCTTGGGGGGGCCCTGGTACGAGGGGTAGACGCCCTGGGCGATCCTCTTCAGCCCCTCCGCGGTCTTGCGCGTCGTCGTGCCCTTGCACTCTGACCTCAAACCCATGCCCAGCGTGGTGCCGTAGGCTCCGCAGGTGCCGCAGAAGAAGAGGCTGTTGGCAGGCCACTCGTAGAGGCGGTGCGACTCGTGGGCGGCCCCTGTGCCCATGCAGACGGCGTTGCCTGGCTGGACCCTGCGGACGTGGTCGAACGTGGCCCAGTCCGCCGCCGTGGCGTCGCAAGGTGCGCGGGCCGCCTCCAGCAGCGAGGCGGAGGCGAAGACCTGGCGGCAGAGGGGGCACTTCCACTTGCCCTGGCCGAGCGCGACGATCTGGTGGGCGGAGGTGTCGATGGCGTCCTGGAGGGGCGACAGGCGGGCCACCTGCTCCGCCGCTGGCCTCTCCGTAAGCCATGGGTCACCTCCAGCGGCGTCCAGCAAGGCCTGTCTGGCCCTGCGTCTGACCTGCGACGCGATGACTTCCCAGCGGTCCGCGTGGGGGGCGCTCGCGCTGGCGCCGCTCGCGGCGAAAACGGCCCCGAGGTAGGCGAGCCTGTCGGCGCAGCAGTTACCCGTGGCGAGGAAGTTCGAGACGATCGGTTCGCCGTCGTCCTCCTGGTGCGAGGGGGTCCAGGAGACCGTGACCCTCCTGGTGGGCTTCGCCGCCAACGCCCTGCCGATTCGCGCCCAGAGGTCGCTGTTCTTGCCCGCGCCGAGGTGCAGCCAGCGCTGCCGCTGCCACGCGTTGAGCAACGGCATGTGGTCGGTCACGTAGTCGATGTCCGCGTCGAGGTGCTCGAGGGCGAGGACGAAGGCGTAAATCTCCCCTCGCGGGACCGTCTGCCGCCGCCCAGGGAGAGTGGCTATCGCGCCCGCCTCTAGCTGCCAGGACAAGCCGTGGTTCGCCAGGATGGCCAGCCCGATGCCGACCCTTCGCCTGCGGGGGTCCGTGCCGTGCTTGCCGCCCGAGGCGTCGCCGAAGAGGATCACGGGGCCCGCGGTGCCGATAGGCCAGGGGGCCCCAACCTGCACGTAGACCTCCTCATGGTCCAGCGGCGGGGGCAGCGCGGTGTTGGCTCTGGGGTTGATGCCGCGGAGCCACAGGGCGGGGCACTGGTCCATGCCGTTGAGCGCCTGGGGGATGAGGTGGGCCGTCTGGTCGTAGGCAGGCTTCCCCGCGTTGCATGGGCAGCGCCAGATGCGGCGTTCGAAAGTCTCCGCCTCGCCGAAGCACCGCTGGCGCAGCGAGGAGCCCTGGTAGCCAGCGTCAATCTGCCGCTGCCTTGGCCACTGCCCCCCGACCGCGACGAGGTAGTTGAGAGCCCACTCCTGCCAGTGCCCTTGCTTGGCGCAGTGGTCGAGCTCCCGCTTGATCTGGGTGACGTCTCCTCGATCGCCGAGGCCTCCTCCGTGGGCGTGGTTGGCCGCGCGGCGCCATCGGATCAGGTCGAGGTCCTCGGTGAGGTCGTCCAGCAGCTCGGACTACTCGTGGAAGTCAACCTGGAGCCGTCCATGGTGGTCGGCGAGGGGGATCGTCCACTCCTCGACGCCGTCGGCCATAGGCCTCTTCCAGGAGCCAGGCCCCGTGGGGCTCCAGCCTGCGTCGAGCAGCGTGGCGATGATGGCGGCCACGGGGCCGTGGACCTTCCGCCAACGCCCCCCCTTGGCTCGGAGGAGGCGGTGGTGCACGTGGGGCCAGATGCGCTGGGCCCTCCTGTGGAGCTCGGGCCGCGCCAGCCACTGGGTAAGCCACTCGTGGACCAGCTGGGTGCGCAGCTTGAGGGCCGGGTCCTTCAGGTGGTAGAGGATGGCCATGGCGGTGTCCAGGCAGCGACCAGGCCCCGCACCCGCCGCCGCAGCCGCCGCGGCACGTCGGAGCTGGATGAGCCGCGAGTGGGCGATGCCCCAGACCTCGTGGCCGTAGACCGCCTGGGGTTGGACACCGGTAGCGCGGAGGCTGGCGCCCAGCTTGCCAAGCCGAGCGGCAGCGCGGTGGAGGCGCAGCACGCGCTTCGCACGGAGGGCGGCCTTCGCGTGCCGCGCTCGTGCCCTGCGCTGGGCACGCCTCTTGCCGGTGACGACATCCACTCCGAGGTCGACCATGTGGTTGGCGCCGTGGCCAGGGACACCGTGCTGCCGCATGCGCTGGGTTATGTTCTTGCGCAAGCTCGCCGTCGAGGCTACCAACGTGGTCTTGTGGGAGACCGTGAGTCGGCTGGCGGCGCACTGCTGGGCGAGTGCTGCGCTGGCCGTGTCCAGGGAATCCGTGACGACCTCCTTGGTCCCCTCGGCCCTCCAGACCGTGTCGTCGATGTAGGACCAGATCGTGGCGGTCTCTGCCTGCGCCTGGGCAGCCTGCAGGATAGGGCACAGGAAGATCTTGCCAAACCTAGTGCCGTTGGTCGAGCCCGCGACGATGGACTGGCTGGCGAAGATGGGCGGCCCCACCCAATCGCCCCTCTTGAGGTAGCGCGGGGCCAGGAATGCCTCCACCTCCAGGACGAGGACCGTGGGGAAGAAACCGAGGGCGACCGCGCGCTCGATGAGCCATGCGAGGTCGAGCGAGTCGAAGAACTTCGCGATGTCGGCGTAGAGGGAGGCGTGGTGGATGCCCATGTCCTGAGCGGTCTCGTCCAGGGTGGCCCTGTAGAGGGCGGCGCGCAGGGCCGAGGAGCCCCTGATGGCCGTGTCCCAGTGGTCCTCGAGGGCCAGGGTCCACTGGTCCACCACGCTGCTGCGGGCGCGCGCCCAGACGCGGACGGGCATGGGGAGCAGCCCAAGGACGCGGTCGCCCCCCGCGGGCTTGCCCGCGACCGCGCCCAGGGTGCCGTTGAGCTGGGGCGGCCACATGCAGTGCTCCTCGGCCTTCTGGAGGATGGCGAGGAACTGTTCCTTAGCGCAATCGGGGAGGCGCTCGATGTCAAGAGGGCAGAGCCTGTCGACACCCTGATCCTTGCCGCTGGCCTCGAGCGCGAGGAGGGCCGTGAGGTTGGCGTGGTGCGTGGCCCAGGCGTCGGCCTCGGGGTGGCGAAGGTGGGCTCGCCCAGGATTGGCCGCCGTTTGCCTCCAGGTGACGCCGAAACCCCGGGCGCGACCCTGTCGCGCAGACCAGTTCGCCGCGTCAGTGCCCTCATGCGTGAGGATGGCCGCCTCCACCTGCGCGACCCAGGCGCCGTAGAGCTCGGCGAGACGCTCGGCCTCGGCCGCCCTCGGGTCGAGGAAGGGGTGCTGCAGGAGGGCGGGGTTGACCTGGCCTGCTCGGGACCGGTAGGCCGCTGCACTGCGCCAGGTGGCGGAGGGGACCTTGAAGGGGGCGCTCGGGGCTGCGTCACCTGCGTCTTGGCGCGGCGGCAGCGCTGGGGGCACTGCCGAAGCCGCTGGGTTGGCGTCCGGCCGCGGCCGGGCCGCCGCCAGGGCTGTCAAGGGGCCCGCCGTTTTCCGGCCGCGGCCAGCGGCCCCCGCAAGGGGGGCGGACGGGTCCCCTGGACCGCCGCCGGAGCCCCCCGGGCCGCCTCCGGGGCCGCCGCCAGGGCCAGGGTTTCTCCAGGAGGCAGGAAGCCCGAGGAGGAGGAAGAGGAGGTTTGAGGATGAGGACGAGGGAAGGAGGAGGAGGAGGAGGAGGAGGAGGAGGAGGAGGAGGAGGAGGAGGAGGAGGAGGAGGACAATTAGAGGACAATTAGCAACCAGACCACAAATCTCACCGATGAGCTGCTGGCGGTGGGACAGAGAGCTACCCCTGTCGGCGCTCTGTGCGCCGTCTCTGTCTGGGGGCGTTGGGGGTGCCGTCAGGCCACACAGCCTTGCCCTTCGATGAGGGAACCTCCCAACGCTGAATTTCAGTCAATGCCTCTTTCCCTGCTGGGGTGGGGTGCCTTTACACTGAACCACGATCCCCGCCCCCAGCCTTCCGCCCGAGGGGGTCTTGGAACCGAGGCACCCACACCTCCAACAGAAAATCTGGCCATACAGAATTGCTGCATTGTGAGACTCATGAACCTCCCTATCCCCGATTCTGAACCGAGGGGGGAGGCGGACGGGCCTATCTTGAGACTCTACTCGATGGTACTGGGGTCCAGGGCAATAGCCGTTACGGAGCCAGTCCAAAACCGAATTCTTCCCTGGGCCATGCTGGCAGTGGCTACGCACCCAGGAGGGGCCTACCTTGGAAAGCTGGTGCCCCGAAGATTTCTCGAGCTCCTTCCTTACGCGCCAGGCAGCGGGCGCAAGGTTGACCATACGCGGGCGGCTTTTGCGCTCAAATTCAGCACCAGCAGCAGCATGAATTCCGTACGCGCAAGATCTCTGACCTTTGAGTCAATATCATCTGAGACACGTTGTACTCTTATCTGGGTGAATGTATCTGCAAGGTCGTTGCCTCGCGAAACGCATGGGGTTTGGACCATGGAGGCAAGCGAAACTTTATCAGGGTGCGAATTGCACTTGCTGAGCATCGCCCGTCGGCCTTGAGTTTCTGAAAATACTCGACAAAACCAGCCTCTGAGTTCTCCCGCAGTCTCCGAGAAACCATGCCAACCGTCGTACACGATCTGGCTGTCAGTGTAGAGCCAGATAGGCCCCTTGGTAAGGTGCAAGGCCCGCCAGAGGGCCGCAAGCTCGGCACACGGGACCGTCTGGGCTCCGTCTATTCCCCCGCGCGCTCCTGGCCGAGGGGATTCAGGGCCATCTTTTTCCACGCTGGCCGCGGACTGGGCAAGGTAGACGCCCCAGCCCGCACGCGCAATGCGCGCTTCGCCGCTCGAGGCCGAGCCGTCCAGGAAGGCCAGCTTGCACTCGACGCGGTTCCCGAAGCGCACCGTGCCCTCGAGTGGGACAGTCGGCCCCTCCCAGTCGATGTAAAACGGCAGGCAAGGTGTGTCCCACGAGGGAGGTGGCGGTATAGTATTCCACGTGGATGGTAGCAGCCCTCTTAGCCACAGCTCCAAGTTGGTCCCATTGATGGTGTCCCGAACAGCTTCCTCACATAGCTTGGCGCTCTGACGGATCCAGGGGTGATCTTGTGCGCACGTGTGAGGGCAATTCCATACTTTGTGGGCCATCGTCTCTTTGTGACCCGTCGTGCATCTGGTACATACACCATTACATGCGTAGCCTTCAGCGCGGCAACGTTCTTCAGTCCAAATAGGATTACACAACACTGCTTCGAGCGCTCCAGCTTCCCGATGGGAATCCGTTCGCCGCATTCTCTGGAGCGTTCTCAGAGCCGACGAGAGATCTGGTGTAGACCCCCACTGACCTCCATGTCGATTTCTGGCTGCTTGTTGCCGCAACTCCTGGATGACGTCGGCAGTGATGTGGGCCATGAGCTGGGTGGTGTCGCCTGCTGTAGGTAGCTGTTCTTGTCGAACTGGTGGCTGTGGAGAAGCGGTCCCGCTGTCAGCATCCAGAAGCTTGACATAATGTCCAGCTCCGACGGCGGCCTCGTGTCCACGAGTATCTATTATAGAGACACCCCATTCGATAACTGTATGAACTCGGTGCCCTCGTCCATGTCCTCGAAAGGGTCGTGGTCACCGTCCACCTGGCGATCTGGTACTTATTGAAGTGAGGCTGCTTCAGGCTGAGCCATCATTATTGCAAGCTGAGCAATGAGGTGGTCATGCACGTCCGCAGCCTGACCACTGTCGTTGGCTGGTTGACGTGGAGGTGGAGGCCGTCGTACGTCGGGCGCACTCGTACCCAAGAGCCTTCTGACCATATCCCTGATGTCTGTCAACATTCTCCAGTGCCTGCGTTCAATACGCTGTCGCTGTGGGGCTTCAGATGCTGCCAATCTGTCGATAAAAGCATCGCGGCGCCGTTCTGTCTGTCTTCAAGCGCTGTCACACAGCTCCTGGATGATGGAGGCGAGGGACCTGTTCGGAAACCAAGCGCGCAGTTCTGCGCAGCGGTTCATTGTTGCCTCCATTCAGCATCGTTAAGAGAAACGCCTCGCACCACTCCTTCCAGTTGCTATCTTCTCTGGTATAGCTGAGGTGGTCGTCGAACCATGCCGCTGCCCATTCTCGTAAATCTGCTCTCACGTCCGCGTAGTCCTGGGCCGCCTGCGTTCTCTGTTCGTCTGGATGCGACTGTGGTAGTCCCATGGCTGAGGGTTTACCTGGCCGCGTCCAGCAGGCGTGGCGACGTATGAGCCTGGGGTGCTGTCCAGAGCAGCCCCAGGACTTTCAGACCTTTTTCGAATACCAATGAGTTCGGCCTGCCCTGACATCTCTCTCTGCTGCTCGCTGGAGTTGACGCTTTATGCTGGTACAGGACGCCCATCTGGTACAGGACTTCCTGCTGGCACAGGACATACAGCTTGAGCAGGACCCCCAGCTGATACAAGACGTCCAGCTGGTACAGGGCACCCAGCTGGTACAGGACACCCAGCTTGGATAGGACACCCGCCTAGTACATTCCTCAACTCCGTCTCGTTGGCCTTTGGTCGCTGGATGCGGCGGACGCACGGGGTTCACTGTATGTATTCGTCAT
>CAUYUJ010015933.1:10000-12500 GCA_963575745.1 Prorocentrum cordatum | reverse complement strand
GTCCTGGTGTGAGTCGTTCGGGCTCCTCGTGGGGCCTCTTGGGGGGCTCTTGGAGGCTCTTGGGGCCTCTTGGGGGCCTCTTGGGGGCCTCTTGGGGGCCTCTTGGGGGCCTCTTGGGGCCTCTTGGGGCCTCTCGGGGGCCTCTTAGGGGGCCTCTTGGGGGACTCTTGGGGCCTCTTGGGCGCCTCTTGGGAGCCTCTTGGGGGCCTCTTGGGAGCCTCTTGGGGGCTCTGGGGGCCTCGTGGGAGCCTCTTGGGGGCCTGTTGGGAGCCTCTGGGGGCCTCTTGGGGGCCTCTTGGGAGCCTCTTGGAGGCCTCTTGGGAGCCTCCTGGGGGCATCTTGGGGCCTCTTGGGGGCTTCTTGCGACCTCCTCAGAAGCGCAAATGAACGCTACCCCCTGAGAAGGACAAAATGAGCCCAAAACCTTAGTAAAATCAATGATTTTGAGAACAAGGAAGAGGAGCGCTGCCCCCTCAGAAGGCCAAAATGGGGCCAAAACCGTAGTAAAATCCATGATTTTGGCTTCACAGAAGAGGAGAGGTTTTTTTCTGTATCCCCCCGACGGGGCCAGAATCCTCGTGAGGGTCGTCGTTTTTTGGCCCTCCCAGGAGTCGAAAGAAGACCCCCCTGACCACCCGCGGCCCGCCCTCTCCAGGCCCAGGGGGAGGGGGTAGGGGGAGGGGTAAACCCCTCCCCGAAGGGGAAGAAGGGGGGTTGAGGACAGAGAGAGCTCCCTAAACCACTCACGCCCAAAGGGCTGGTGGGATTTTCCGTCATGATTTTCTCATTGCCCGAGGGGGTCTGGGCCCCATCTCTCGCCGCCTATCACAGTAGGGACGCACGGTTGTCCTCGGGGCATCTCTGCTTTCCCGCCTCTGCGGCCCGCCCGTCGCGGTCTTCACCGGCCAGCGCCTCGGGAGTGTTGGCAGCCAGCCGCCCTCCCCCCCAAAAAAGTGCCATCTGCGGCGTGCAAGGCCATGGCGTCCTTGCCGCCCGCTCTTCTCAGATCAAGCAGTGGCGAAGCGTTCTGGCTTGCCTCCTAGGCCTACCGAACAGTGTTCTCAGAGCCTTTTGTGGTCTGCACGGGATGTTATCAGAACTGTTCTTGCCTGGGTTGTCTTGCTTAAGCACATCGGGCTTCTGTTCTGAGAACATTGTTTTTGTTCTCAAAGCATTATCGGGCTCCAAGGGAATTTCGTGGTAGGCCCATAGGAAAGCCGGGACGATCGGTCCCTGCTCAATTATGTATTTCGATTGTAGAAGAGTAGTGTCGTTGCATACGTGCGCATATGATGCCATAAATTTGCATGGCAGTGCAGAGCCAAGCGTGGCATCTCATCGTGCATGTGATCATGATTGCACAGCAACGCACGGCATTCGTATAGCATTGCGTATCACTAGCATGGTAGAGCACTGAGTTGCCACACGATAGACTTGGCGTCATCATTAGCGCGACATGTCCTAGCGCAGCATCGGAAATCATATCATATCATGTCATGATAGTAGTGAGTGTGTGCGCGAGGATTCGGCGTCAGTGCCAGGAGCACCGAGCTTGCCCGGGGCTGACAGACACCTCTCTCTATCTATCTATATATCTATATATCTATCTATATATCTATCTATCTATCTATCTATCTATCTATCTATCTATATATATATATATATTTATATATCTATCTATATATATATATGTATATATATATATCGATCTATCTATATAAATATATCGATCTATCTATATATACCTATCTATATATCTGTCTATCTATATATCTATCTATCTATCTATCTATCTATCTATATATATATCTATATATATATATATCTATATATCTATATATATATCTATCTATCTATCTATCGATATATATATCTATATATCTATCTATCTATCTATCTATCTATATATCTATATATATCTATATATATATCTATATATCTATCTATCTATCTATCTATCTATCTATATATCTATCTATCTATCTATCTATCTATCTATCTATATATCTATCTATCTATCTATCTATCTATCTATATATCTATCTATCTATCTATCTATCTATCTATCTATCTATCTATCTATATATATATATATATATATATATATATATATATATATATATATCCCGTGCACGAGACCGGGGCGCCCGGGACCGCGACCTCGGGTGCGCATGGGGGTTCCGGGGCTCTTGGGTTGCTCCCGGGACGCCCCTGGAGGCGCCAGACCGCCCCAGAGAGGCCCAGGACGCTCCCAGAAGTCCCCGGGGAGCCTCCGTGGCCAAAGATGGGCCCAAGACGGCAAACAGACCGCCCTATAGACTTTGAAACGGCCCCAACAGAGCTCCAAGAGGCGTTCCAAGATGGGCTCACGAGGCCAAAATCGTTGATTTGCATTGGTTTCTCACTTTCTCTTTTTTCGCTTTCCCGCTTTTCCAGCTTTCCGACGCTCCAAGACGGCCCTGGAGGTTCCCACGGGAGCCCCAAGACGGCCCAACAGGAC
>CAUYUJ010015933.1:0-5000 GCA_963575745.1 Prorocentrum cordatum | reverse complement strand
GCCGAATGCAGACTTAGTTTTTCAGGCTCGTCAGCCAGCTCGGGCCCCTACTGCCGTTCAGGATTGGATTCTGGACAGCATCGTGGAGCGCGTCGACGCCGTGGGGCCCCCCCCGCCAGGCCTCACAGCCGAGGGGGCCGCGCGCGAGCTGCTGGCCTCGAAGGACCTGTATAGCCAGGAGCCGAAGCACCTAGCGCCGTTCGACCTGACAAAGCTCAAGGTTGCCAAGGGACGCGCCCGGCCGCGATCTGTGGCCAACTTCCTTCCTCCGTTGGCTGGGGAGATGATTCGGAACCCAGCGCAGTACATAGAGAAGGATGAGGGGGAGATGGAGTTCACACGTCAGACAACTGATCCCATCAAGCCTTATTGGGATCCAGTGCTTCGTTCTAGCCGACTGGAGCGATGGAGGCTGTTTCGAGTGCTGTACGAGCTAGGGCTCATCACGTTCAGGCCCCGTCTTCGCGCTCGAGCCGCCTTATTTTTTGTGAAGAAAAAGAAACCCGGCGAGATCAGAATGATAGTTGATGCGAGGCAGGCCAACGCCTGCCACCGTGCGCCTCCGACCACTCGCCTTGGGTCGGCGGGCGCCCTCGCGGACCTCGACTTCTCCGACGGGAACGGCTCCTTCGGCGGCGTCGGCAGCGTCGTCGGCTGGGACCCCCACGGGAATGAGGCGGACGTCGAGGATTGCTTCTACAACTTTTCAATAGACGGGCTGGCTGAGTGGTTCGGCTTCGATGACCCGCTGCCCGTTGCCACTATCAGGGACACCTACGGCATCAACATTGGCTCTTTTTGGGACCCAGAACTCCACAGGATGGTTGCGGCGACCGACGACGTCGTGCTGTACCCGTGCATGCGTGCCATGTGCATGGGCTGGTCTTGGGCCTTGTTTTTCGCTCAGGAAGCCGTTTCAGCTATGACCTCCCGCGCCCTTCGGCCCTGCTCGACTCTGGAGCCGGCCATGGTGAGGGAGCACCTCCCAGCGCCTGACCTCAACGAGTCCGGGGTCATGGGCAGCGTCTACGTTGACAACATCACCGTCTTGGGTAAGACTGCCGCTGTGGCCCGTGAGGCCAGCGCCGCCCTTCGCGACGAGGCGGAGCGCTGTGGTCTCCCCCTCACTTGGTCGTACCCCGACGTCGTCACTCATCTGGAGACGGTGGGAATCGAGCTTGATCTGAAGCAAGGGCGCCTGCGCAACAAGGCCTCCCGAGTCTGGAGGTTCGACCTGGCCACCCGGGCGCTGCTGGCCCGGGGTAAGATGCGAGGTGAACACATGGAGGTCTGGTTGGGCCACGCGGTCTCCCTGCTGATGCTGGCCCGGCCAGGCTACGCTGCGCTGTCCGCCGTCTACCGGTTTGCGGAGGAGGCCTGGGGCGTGCGGACTGTCTTGCCTAGCGAGGTCAGACAGGAGATGCGCATCGTGGTCGGGCTGGTCTGGCTCGCGGAGGTCGACCTGGCAGCGCCCTACGTGCCGCGCGTGTACGCCAGCGACTCCGCCGACCACGGGTACGGGCTCATGTACAAGAGGGCCTCGCTCGGCGACCTACGCTCGGCCTTCCGCTGGAAGGAGAAGTGGAGCTTCAAGCAGCACCTCCGAGGGCCGCGCGTGGGTCTTGTGCCTCCGACTGATGTTGCCGACATGGGGGGGTACGGCGACGTGATCGACCGGTCCCTGGACTATGAGATCGAGCCTCGCTGTCAGTCTTCCTCGCCTTGCAGCGGCACAGCGCCCGCGACCGCCTTCGGCCAGTGGCTGCAGCGCCGGGCGGAGGAGGGCTCGCCGTCGGCGGGGGCCCACCAGCCGCGCCGCCGCCGCCGGGAGTGTCACGCCTCTTGGCGTGAGGGCGATCTGGGGGTCCCGCCACCGCAGACCGGACCTCTTGCGCCACCACTCCCGGCCGCGTGGTGCGAACCCGAGGGCTTCCGCCTGGTGGCGGCGAAGAGGTGGCGCTGGCCGAGTGAGCACATCAATGTGAAGGAGACCCGAGCTGCTGTGATGGGCCTTCGCCATGCCTGTCGCGTCCGCAGCAACTGCGGACGCCGCTTGGTTTCTATCGTCGACTCCATGGTTCGTGTTGGCTGCCTGGAGAAAGGGCGGTCTAGCCGCTCAGCAGCTCTGAACGCACAGTGCCGGCGCGCGGCGGCCTACACGATAGGGTGTAGGGTGCGATGGAGACTTCGATATGTCAACACGAAGTACAATGTGGCCGACGCCCCTTCGCGTCGGTTCGAACACTCCTCTCCCGACAAAGGTCATCATAAACATATTCACGACGAAGCCCCAACAATTTCTACTTCTCCCTCTCCCTTGAGCACTGTGGTGGGAGTGGGCTCGCTGCCTCCTGGTCTCGGCCTCGCAGGGCATCCGTCCGCCGGCGCCGAGTGTGACATGCAGCCAGAAGTGCAGGGTTGCGGGCCGCACGCTGAAACAATTCATCGGTCTTCTTGCCCGTCTTCCACCACAACACCTTCGGTGACCAGCCAAGCCGCCGCACCCCCTCTGCGTCTTGGGCATGCTCAACTTCTGAGGCGGGCCCAGCGAGGCCAGGGCTTCCTGGAGTTGTTCTCGGGCGAGGGCGGGCTTTCGGAGGCCTTCAAGGAGCTCGGCCTGAAGACCTTCCCCGGGATGGACATCAAGGACGGGGCCCACTATGACCTCCTGGATCCCGTGGTGCAGCTCGTTATCTTACAGAGTGTTCGAAAAGGGATGTTCTGGTATGTTCATATGGGTACCCCCTGCTGTATTTGGTCTAGGGCTCGCCACGGTATGGTCAACCTCGAGAGAGCCCGACACAAGGAACGTATTGGTGTAGCTCTGGCTTTATTCAGCTGTCGTGTTGCCTACGAGTGTTCAAGACATGGAGTTTTCTGGAGTTGAGAACCCGAGGACCTCGAGGCTCTGGGATTTTGACCCCGTTCGAGAGCTCACCAACCTTCCCGACGTGATTCAGATTTTTCTCGTGCACTGCAGCTATGGGGCCCCGCACTTGAAGCGGACTAAGATCCTCGCGAATTTCTTTGCCCTGTCGTCCCTGAGCTCAGAGTGCTCCAGAGACCACACGCACGTGGAGCTCAGGGGTTTCGAGACAGTTACGTTGCCATCTGGGGCTCGGGTCAGACGTAATCGGACCGCTGGAGCGGGAGCCTACCCCCGCGGGCTCTGCAAGGCATGGGCTCAGGCGGCCGCTCTGACCGCGCCTGCCGGCGCCCGCGGCGACGTGGACGCTGCTGACGGCGGAGACCTGGAGGCGCAGCTCCGGGATGCTTCGCAGCGGCCAGCTTCGCGTGCCCGAGAGCGCCTCAGGCCGGCTCGGCAGCGGCTCCAAGCGGAGCCTGACCTCGGGCTCTCTGCAGCCGCCGACCCAGACGCCCTCGAGAGCCGGTACGACCACCTCCGGCCGTTCATCGTCTTTGGCCAGGACTCCAACCTCGAGGCGGCTCGGAAGCAGGCGGCCCGCGCCAAGAGAGGCCCAAAGGGTCGCTGGCCGTCGCTGCCGCGCCTCTAAGTTCGTGGAGTCCATCAAGGGTCACACGTTCAACTTCGGGCCCCGCGCTCCTGTCCCTGCTGATGGAGGCGTGGCCCGTTTTGGTTCCGTCACCGCGATCTCCTTGGAACGGTACGGCACCGCGGTTCGTGACTCCTTCGACTGGGCCACGCGAGGTGATGAGGACCTGAGGGAGGCACCCGAGTCCAAGATTGACCAATTAATGTGCAAGTATTTTGACAAGCTGATGAGTGATGCAAGACACCCCGCTGAGGGCCGCTATGCTCTCTGGGGCTACCTGACTTTCTTCCCGCGCTCTGACATCGCCAAGTCTGCCCGCCTCATGATGGCCAGGGAGGCTATGAAAGGCTGGACCCGCCGATTTCCTGGCTCGTCTCGCCACCCATGGCCGCTGTCAGTTTTCTTCCTGTTCATGACAGTCTTTATGAAAGACACGCACATCGGAGCCGCAGTAGCCTTAGCCATCCAGCTGGACGCCTACCTGAGACCCTCAGAGATCTGCGACCTACGGTGGTGCTCAGTGGTTCGCCCTTCGTCATCATCGTCGCGTCTAGCCCGAGGCCGCTGGGCCGTTGTTATCGGCAACTCAGACCTTGGTGAGACCACCAAGACAGGCGAGTGCGACGACACCGTGGTGCTCAACTCGCCAGGCCGGGACTGGGTCGGCTCGGTCCTCGAGATGTGGGCCCGGCGGCGCCCGTCGAGCTCGCGCCCAGAGGATCCAGTGTTCCCGAACCTGTCCTTGGCCAAGTATGAGGCTCTTTTTAGACAGTACAGCCGGTCCGTCTTAGGTAAGACTGGCCACCTGACGCCGCACGTTGCACGCCACTCGGCGCCATCCCATGATGTTCTGACAGGCGCTCGCAGCCTGAGCATGGTGCAGAAGCGTGGCAGGTGGGCTCATCCCAAGTCTGTGAAACGATATGAGAAGAGCGGCCGCCTCTTGCTTCAGGCTGCTCGCCTCCCGCCAGAGCTCGCAAGACGAGCTGCAGCAGCGGAGGCCTCCATTTTTCAGTGTTTCCAAGAGGCCCTCCAGTAATCAATGTCGGTATGGGTGCAGTTGTGCCAAGGCCTTTGCGTTTTTCTCAGCGTTTTTTGCAATCGATGTGCAAGCTTCGGAAGGAATGTTTTGCAGTGCTCGCCTGATGCATGTTGGAAAAGCTATTCACGTCTGCTTCGCAGTGTCACTGGGCCAATTTAGAATGGACAGAGGTGTTTATAATCTTTGATTGTTATATCTCTCAATTCGGTGTGGCCCGCTTGTTGGTCTGTAACCATCTCGCTCAAGTCTCCCTCCCTGTTTCACCCTCCCTTGGGGTGCAGTTGTGCCAAGGCCTTTGCGTTTTCCTCAGCGTTTTTTGCAATCGATGTGCAAGCTTCGGAAGGAATGTTTTGCAGTGCTCGCCTGATGCATGTTGGAAAAGCTATTCACGTCTGCTTCGCAGTGTCACTGGGCCAATTTAGAATGGACAGAGGTGTTGTAGT
>CAUYUJ010015932.1:252611-305177 GCA_963575745.1 Prorocentrum cordatum | reverse complement strand
AAAAGAAGGAGTTGGGGAGGATTTGGAAATTGGGGAGGATTCTACCAAGGAAAAAGAAAGAGTTTGGGAGGATTTGGGAATTGGGGAGGATTCTACAAAAGGACAAAGAGGGAGTTGGGGAGAATGTTTGGAATTGGGGAGGATTCTACAAAGGAAAAAGGAGGAGTTGGGGCGGATTTTTTGGCATTGGGGCGGATTCTACAAAGGAAGAAAATGGAGGAGTTGGGGAGGAGTTTGGAATTGGGGAGGATTTTACAAAGGAAAAAGGACAAGTTGGGGAGGATTTGGGAATTGGTGAGGATTCTACAGAGGAAAAAGGAGGAGTTGGTGAGGATTTAGGAATGGGGGAGGATTCTTCAAAGGAAAAAAGGAAGAGTTGGGGAGGATTTGGGAATTGGGGAGGATGCTACGAAGGAAAAAGAAGGAGTTGGGGAGGATCTGGGAATTGGGGAGGTTTTTCAGAGGAAAAGGGGGAGTTGGGGAGGATCTTGGAATTGGGGAGGATTCTACAAAGGAAAAGGATGAGTTGGAGAGGATTTTGGAATTGGGGAGGATTCTACAAAGGAAAAAAAGATGAGTTTGGGAGAATTTTGGAATTGTGGAGGATTCTACAAATGATAAAATAGGATTTGGAAGGGATCTAGGAATTGGGGAGGGTTCTACAAAGGAAAAAGGAGGAGTTGGGGAGGATTCGGGAAATGGGGAGGATTCTACAAAGGAAAAATGATGATTTGGGGAGGATTTGGGAACTGGGGAGGATTCCACAACGGAAAAGAAGAGGAGTTGGGGAGGATTTTGGAATTGTGGAGGATTACGCAGAGGAGAAAAGATGAGTTGGGGAAGATTTGGGAATTGGGGAGGATTCTACAAAGGAAAAAAGAGGAGTTGAGGATGATTTTGGAAATAGGGAGGGTTCTACAAACGAAAAAGGAGGAGCTGGGGAGGATTTGGGAATTGTGGAGGATTCTACAAAGGAAAAAGGATGAGTTGGGGAGGATTTGGGAATTGGGGTGAGTTCTACCACGGAAAAAGGAAGAGTTGGGGAGGATTTGGGAATTTGGGAGGATTCTACGAAAGGGAAAAGAAGGAGGTGTTGGGGAGGATCTGGGTATTTGGGGAGGATTCTACAAAAGGAAAAAAAAGGGTTGGGGCGGATTTGGGAATTGGGAAGGATTCTACACATAAAAAAAGAAGAGTTGGGGAGGATTTGAGAATTGAGGAGGATTCTACAAAGGAAAAAGGAAGAGTTGGGGAGGATTTGGGAATTTGGGAGGATTCTACAAAGGAGAATGGAGGAGTTGGGGAGGATTTGGGAAGTGGGGAAGATTCTACAAGGGAAAAAGGAAGAGTTGGGGAGGATCTGGGAATTGGGGAGGATTCTACAAAGGAAAAAGGATGTGTCCGGGAGGATTTGGGAATTGGGGAGGATTCTACAAACGAAAAAAGATGAGTTGGGGGGCATTTTGGGAAGTGGGGAGGATTCTACAAAGGAAAATGGAGGATTTTGGAATTGTGGAGGATTCTACAAAAGGAAAAAGAGGGAGTTGGGGGGGGATTTGGGAATTGGGGAGGATTCTACAAAGGAAAAATGATGAGTTGGGGAGGATTTGGGAATTGTGGAGGATTCTACAAACGGAAAAAGGAATAGTTGGGGAGGATTTGGGAATTGGCGAGGATTCTACAAAAGGAAAAAGGGGGAGTTGGGGAGGATTTGGGAATTGTGGAGGATTCTACAAAGGAAAAAGGAGGAGTTGGGGAGGATTTGGGAATTTGTGGAGGATTCTACAAAGGAGACAGGGGAGTTGGGGAGGATCTGGGAATTGGTGAGCGTTCTACAAAGGAAAAAGGAGGAGTTGGGGGAGATTTTGGGATTTGGTGAGGATTCTACACAGGAAAAAGGAGGAGTTGGGGAGGATTTTGGGAATTGGGGAGGCTTCTACACGGGAAAAAGGAATAGTTGGGGAGGATTTGGGAATTGAGGAGGATCCTACAAAGGAAAAAGGAGGAATTGGGGAGGAATTGGGAATTGGTGAGGATTATACACAGGAAAAAGGAGGAGTTGGGGAGGATCTGGGAATTGGGGAGGATTCTACAAAGGAAAAAGGAGGAGTTTGGGGAGGATTTCGGAATTGGGGAGGGTTTTACAAAAGGAAAAAGGAGGAGTTGGGGAGGATTTGGGGAATTGGGGAGGATTCTACAAAGGAAGAAGGATGAGTTGAGGAGGAGTTTGGAATTGCGGAGGATTCTACAAAGGAAAAAAGAGGAGTTGGAGAGGATTTGGGAACTGGTGAGGATTCTATAAAGGAAAAAGGAGGAGTTGGGGAGGATTAGGGAATTGGGGAGGATTCAACAAATGAAATATGAGGAGTTGGGGCGGATTCGGGAATTGGTGAGGATTCTACAAAGGAAAAAGGAGGAGTTGGGGAGGATTTGGGAATTGGGGAGGATTCTACAAAGGAACAAGGAGGAGTTGCGGAGGATTTTGGAATTTGGCGAGGATTCTTCAAAGGAAAAAGGAGGAGTTGGGGAGGATTTGGGAATTGTGGAGGATTCTACAAAGGAAAAAGAAAGATGAGTTGGGGAGGATTGGTGAATTGGGGAGGGTTCTACAAAAGGAAAAAAAAAGAGAGGAGTTGGGGAGGATTCGGGAATTGGTGAGGATTCTACCATGGAAAAAGGAGGAGTTGGGGAGGGTTTTGGGCATTGGGGAGGATTCTACAAAGGAAAAGGAGGAGTTGGGGAGTGTGTGGGAATTGGGGGGGTTCTACAAAGGAAAAAGGAGGAGTTGGGGAGGATTTGGGAATTGGGGGGGATTCCGCAAAGCAAAAAAGGAGGAGTTGGGGAGGATTTGGGAATTGGGGAGGATTCTACAAAAGGAAATATGAGGAGTTGGTGAGGATTTGGTGATTGGTGAGGATTCTACAAAAGAAAAAAGGAGGAGTTGGGGAGGATTTGGGAATTGTGGAGGATTCTACAATGGAAAAAAGAGGGGTTGGGGAGGATTTGGGAATTTGGGTGGGTTCCACAAAGGAAAAAGGATGAGTTAGGGAGGATTTGGGAATTGTGGAGGGTTCTACAAAGGAAAAAGAGGGAGTTGGGGAGGATTTGGGAATTGGGGAGGACTCTACACAACAAAAAGGAGGAGTTGGGGGTGATTTTGGAATTGAGGAGGGTTCTACAAAGGAAAAAGGAGGAGTTGGGGAGGATTTGGGAATTGTGGAGGATTCTACAAAAGAAAGAGGGGGAGTTGGGGAGGATTTGGGAATTTAGGAGGATTCTACAAAAGAAAAAGGAGGAGTTGAGGAGGATTTGGGAATTGGGGAGGATTCTACAAAAGGAGAAGGAGGAGTTGGGGAGGATTTGGCAATTGGGGAGGGCTCTACAAAGGAAAAAGTAGGAGTTGGGGAAGATTTGGAAATTGGTGAGGATTCTACAGAGGAAAAAGGAGGAGTTGGTGAGGATTTGGGAATTGGGGAGGCTTCTACAAAGGAAAAAGGATGAGTTCGGGAGGATTTTGGAATTGGGGAGGATTCTACAGAGGAGAAAGGAGGATTTGGGGAGGATGTGGGAATCGCGGAGGATTCTACAAAGGAAAACGGAGGAGTTGCGGAGGATTTGGGAATCGTCGAGGATTCTACAAAAGAAAAAGGGGAGTTGGGGAGGATTTTGGGAATTGGGGATGATTCTACAAAGGAAAAAGTATGAGTTTCGGAGGATTTGGGAATGGAGGAGGATTCTATCAGGGAAAAAAGATGAGTTGGGGAGGATTTTGGAATTGGTGAGGATTCTGCAAATGAAAAAAGGAGGAGTTGGGGAGGATTTGGGAATTGGTGAGGATTCTACAACGGAAAAAGGAGGAGTTGGGGAGGACTTGGGAATTGGGGAGGACTCTACAAAAGGAAAAAGGAGGAGTTGGGGATGAGTTTGGAATTGTGGAGGATTCTACAGAGGAAAAAAGAAGGATTTGGTGAGGATTTGGGAATTGGTGATGATTCTACAAAAGGAGAAAAAAAAAGAGGAGTTGGGGAGGATTCGGGAATTGGGGAGGATTCTACAACGGAAAAAGGAGGAGTTGGGTAGTTTTTGGGGCATTGGGGAGGGTTCTACAGAGGAAAAAGGATGGGTTGGGGAGGATTTGGGATTTGTGGAAGATTCTACAAAGGAAAAAGGAGGAGTTGGAGAGGATTTGGGAATTGGAGAGGATTCTACAAAGGAAAAATGACGAGTTGGGGAGGATTTTGGAATTGGTGAGGATTCCACAGGAAAAATGAGGAGTTGGAGAGGATTTGGGGATTGGGGAGGATTCTGCAAAGGAAAAAGGAGGAGTTGGGGAGGATTTGGGAATTGGGGAGGATTCTACAAATGAAAAAGGAGGAGTTGGGGGGGAGATTTTGGAATTGGTGAGGATTCTACAAAAGGAAAAAGGAGGAGTTGGAGAGGATTTGGGAATTGGTGAGGATTCTACAAAGGAAAAAGGATGAGTTGGGGAGGATTTGGGAATTTAGGAGGATTCTACAAAAGAAAAAAGATGAGTTGGGGATGAGGTGGGAATTGGGGAGGATTCTACACAGAAAAAAGGAGGAGTTGGGGAGGATTTGGGAATTGGGGAGTGTTCTACAAAGGAGACAGGGGAGTTGGGGAGGATTTGGGAGTTGGGGATGGTTCTACAAAGGAAAAAAGAAGAGTTGGGGAAGATTTGGGAATTGGGGAGGGTTCTACAGAAGGAAAGAGGAAGAGTTGGGGAGGACTTCGGAATTGGGGTGGGGTCCTACAAAGGAAAAAGGATGAGTTGGGGAGGATTTGGGAACTGGTGAGGATTCTACAAAAGAAAGAGGAGGAGTTGTGGATGATTTGGGAATTGGGGAGGATTCTACATAGGAAAAAGGAGGAGTTGGGGTGGATTTTGGAATTAGGGAGGGGTCTACAAAGGAAAAAGGATGAGTTGGGGAGGATTTTGGACTTGGTGAGGATTTTATAAAGGAAAAAGAATGAATTGGTGAGGATTTGGGAATTTGGGGGGTGGGTTCTACAAAGGAAAAAGGTTAAGTTGGGGAGGGTTTGGGAATTGGTGAGGATTCTACAAAGAAAAAAGGAGGAGTTGGGGAGGATTTGGGAATTGGGGAGGATTCTACAAAGGAAAAAGGAGGAGTTGTGGAGGATTTGGGAATTGGGGAGGATTCTACAAAGGAAAAAGGAAGAGTTGGGGAGGATTTGGGAATTGTGGAGGAATCTACAAAGGAAAACAAGAGGAGTTGGGGAGCATTTTGGAAGTGGGGAGGATTCTACAAAAGGAAGAAGGATGAGTTGGGGAGGATTTGGGAATTGAAAAGGGTTCTACAAAAGGAAAACGGAGGCGTTGGGGAGGATTTGGGAATTGAGGAGGATTCTACAAAGGAAAAAGGAGGAGTTGGGGAGGATCTGGGAATTGGGGAGGGTTGTACAAAGGAAAAAGGAGGAGTTTGGGGAGGATTTCGGAATTGGTGAGGATTCTACAAAGGAAAAAGGAGGAGTTGGTGAGGATTTTGGGAATTTGGGGGGGTTCTACAAAGGAAAAAGGTTAAGTTGGGGAGGGTTTGGGAATTGGTGAGGATTCTACAAAGAAAAGAGGAGGAGTTGGGGAGAATTTGGGAACTGGGGAGGGTTCTACAAAGGAAAAAGGAGGAGTTGGGGAGGATTCGGGAATTGGGGAGGATTCAACAAATGAAATATGAGGAGTTGGGGAGGATTCGGGAATTGAGGAGGATTCTACAAACAGGAAAAAGGAAGAGTTGGGGAGGATTTGGGAATTGGGGAGGATTCTACAAAGGAACAAGGAGGAGTTGCGGAGGATTTGGGAATTTGGTGAGGATTCTTCAAAGGAAAAAGGAGGAGTTGGGGAGGATTTGGGAATTGCGGAGGATTCTACAAAGGAAAAAGAAAGATGAGTTGGGGAGGATTGGGGAATTGGGGAGAGTTCTACAAAAGGAAAAAAAAAAGAGGAGTTGGGGAGGATTCGGGAATTGGGGAGGATTCTACAATGGAAAAAGGAGGAGTTGGGGAGGGTTTTGGGCATTGGGGAGGATTCTACAAAAGAAAAGAAGGAGTTGGGGAGTGCGTGGGAATTGGGGGGTGGGGGGGGGGATTCTACAAAGGAAAAAGGAGGAGTTGGGGAGGATTTGGGAATTGGTGAGGATTCCACAAAGCAAAAAAGGATGAGTTGGGGAGGATTTGGGAATTTGTGAGGATTCTACAAAAGGAAAAATGAGGAGTTGGGGAGGATTTGGGGATTGGTGAGGATTCGACAACAGGAAAAAAGGAGGAGTTGGGGAGGATTTGGGAATTGGGGAGGATTCTACAAAGGAAAAAGGAGGAGTTGGGGAGGATTTGGGAATTGGGGGGAGTTCCACAACGGAAAAAGGATGAGTTAGGGAGGATTTGGGAATTGCGGAGGATTCTACAAAGGAAAAAGAGGTAGTTGGGGAGGATTTGGGAATTGAGGAGGACTCTACACAGCAAAAAGGAGGAGTTGGTGGTGATTTTAAAATTGGGGAGGGTTCTACGAGGGAAAAAAGAAGAGTTGGGGAGGATTTGGGAATTGGTGAGGATTCTACAAAAGAAAGAGGAGGAGTTGGGGATGATTTGGGAATTGTGGAGGATTCTACAAAAAAGGAGGAGTTGATGAGGATTTGGGAATTGGGGAGGATTCTACAAAGGAGAAGGAGGAGTTGGGGGAGATTTGGCAATTGGGGAGGGCTCTACAAAGGAAAAAGTAGGAGTTGGGGAAGATTTGGAAAGAACCCTCACCAATTCCCAAATCCTCCCCAACTCCCCTTTCTCCTTTGTAGAACCCTCCTCCATTCCCAAATCCTCCCCAACTCCGTCTTTTTCATTTGTAGGATCGCCAATTCCCAAATCATCCCCAGCTCCTCCTTTCTCTTTTGTAGAATCCTCACCAATGCCCAAATCCTCCACAACTCCTCCTTTTTCCTTTGTAGATTCCTCCCCAAGGCCCAAATCCTCCCCAACTCTTCCTCAATTCCCTCATGTTCCTTTTGTAGAATCACCCGCAATTCCCAAATCATCCCTCTTCATTTTTCCTTTGTAGAATCATCCCCAATGTCCAAAATCCTCACCAACTCTTATTTTTGTTCCCTTTTGTAGAATCCTCCCAAATTCCCAAATCCTCACCAACTCATCTTTTTTCCTTTGTAGAATCCTCCCCAATTCCCAAATCCTCCCCGCAACATTTTTTTCCGTTGTAGAATCCTCCACAATTCCCAAATCCTCCCCAACTCGTACTTTTTCCCTTTTTTGTAGAACCCTCCACAATTCCCAAATCCTCCCCAACTCCTCCTTGCTCCTTTGTAGAATCCTCCCCAATTCCAAAATCCTCCCCAACTCTTGTTTTTTCCTTTCTGTAGAATCCTCCCGAATTCCAAAATCCTCCCCAACTCATCCTTTTTCGTTTGTAGAATCATCCCCAATGTCCAAAATCCTCACCAACTCTTATTTTTGTTCACTTTTGTAGAATCCTCCCAAATTCCCAAATCCTCACCAACTCATCTTTTTTCCTTTGTAGAATCCCCCCAATTCCCAAATCCTCCCCGCAAGATTTTTTTTCCGTTGTAGAATCCTCCACAATTCCCAAATCCTCCCCAACTCGTCCTTTTTCCCTTTTTTGTAGAACCCTCCACAATTCCCAAATCCTCCCCAACTCCTCCTTGCTCTTTTGTAGAATCCTCCCCAATTCCAAAATCCTCCCCAACTCTTGTTTTTTCCTTTCTGTAGAATCCGCCCAAATTCCCACATCCTCCCCAACGCACCCTTTTTCCGTTGTGGAATCCTTCCCGATTCCCGAATCCTCCCCAACTCCTCCTTTCTCCTGTGTAGAATCCTCCTCAGTTCCCAACTCCTCCCCAACTATTCCTTTATTCCTTTGTAGAATCCTCCCCAATTCCCGAATCCTCCCCAACTCCTCCTTTTTCCTTTGTAGAATCCTCCCCAATCCCCAAATCCCCCCCAACTCCTATTTTTTCCTTGGTAGAATCCTCCCCAATTCCCAGATCATCCCCACCTCCTCCTTTTTCCTTTGTAGAATCTTCCACAATTCCCAAATCCTCCCCAACCCCCTCTTTTTCATTTGTAGGATCCTCCCCAATTCCCAAATCCTCCCCAACTCGTTTTTTTTCCGTTGTAGAATCTCACCCAAATACTCAGATCCTCCCCAACTCTTCCTTTTTTCCTTTTTGTAGAATCCTACCCAATTCCCAAATCCTTCCCAACTCCTCCTTTTTCCTTGGTAGAACCCTCACCAATTCCCAAATCCTCCCCAACTCCCCCTTTTTCCTTTGTAGAATCCTCCCCAAGTCCCAAATCCCCCCCAGCTCCTCTTCTTTCCTTCTTGTAGAATCCGTTCCAATTCCCAAATCATCCTCAACTCTTCTTTTTTCATGTGTAGAATCCTCCACAATTCCCAAATTCCCCCCAACTATTCATTTTCCTTTTGTAGAATCCTCACCAATTCCCAAATCCTCCCCAACACACCTTTTTTCCTTTGTGGAATCCTCCCCAATTCCCAAATCCCCCCCAACTCCGTCGTTTTCCTGTGTAGAATCCTCCCCAATTCCCAAATCCTCCCTAACTCATCCTTTTTCCATTTTTAGAATCCTCCCCGATTCCCAAATCCTCCCCAACTCATCCTTTTTCGTCTGTTGAATCCTCCACAGTCCCCAAATCCTCCCCAACTCATCCTTCTCCCATGTGTAGAATCCTCCCCAATTCCCAAATCCCCCCCATCTCAGCATTTTTTCCATTGTAGAATCCTCACCAATTTCCAAATCCTCCCTTAACTCTTCCTTTTTCCTTTGTAGAATCCTCCCCAATTCCCAAATCCTCCCCAACTCGGTCTTTTTCCTTTGTAGAATCTTCCTCAGTTCCCAAATCCTCCCCAACTCAGTCTTTTTCTTTGTAGAATCCTCCCCAATTCCAAAATCCTCCACAATTGTTTTTTTCCTTTGTAGAATCCACCCCAAATACCCAGATCCTCCCCAACTCCTCCTCTTTCCTTTTGTAGAATCCTCCCAAATTCCCGAATCCTCCCCAACTCCTCTTTTTTCCTCGGTAGAACCCCCCCCAATTCCCAAATCCCCCCCAAATCCTCTTTTTTCCTTTGTAGAACCCTCCCCAATTCCCAAATCCTCCTCAGCTCTTCCTTTTTCCTTGTAGAATCCGCCCCAATTCCCAAATCATCTTCAACTCTTTTTTTTCCTTTGAAGATTCCCACCCAATTCCAAAATCCTCACCAACTGTTCCTTTTTCCTTCTGTAGAATCCTTCCCAATCCCCAAATCCTCCCCAACTCTTCCTTTTTTCCTTTGTAGAATCCTCCCCAATTCCCAAAGAATCCCGTCAACTCATCCTTTTTCCTTTGTAGAATCCTCCCCAATTCCAAAATCCTCCCCAACTCCTTCTTTCTCTTTTGTAGAATCCTCCTCAGTTCCCAAATCCTCCCCGACTCCTCTTTTTTCCTTTGTAGAACCCACCCCATTCCCAAATCCGCCCCAACTCATCCTTTTTCATTTGTAGAATCCGTCCGAATTCCCAAATATTCCCCAACTCCTCCTTGTTCCTTTTGTAGAACGCTCCCCAATTCCCAAATCCTCCCCAACTCCCCTTTCTCCTTGGTAGAATCCTCCCCACTTCCCAAATCCTCCCCAACTCATCCTTTTTCCTGTGTAGAATCCTCCCCAATTCCCAAAGCATCCCCAACTTCTCCTTTCTCTTTTGTAGAATCCTCACCAATTACCAAATCCTCCCCAACTCCTCCTTTTTCCTTTTGTAGAATCCTCCCCAATTCCCAAATCCTCCCCAACTCTTTCTTTTTTCCTGTGTAGAATCCTCCCCAATTCCCAAATCCTCCCCAACTCTTCCTTTTTCGTTTGTAGAATCCTCCCCAATTCCCAAATCCTCCCCAGCTTCTTTTTCCGTTGTAGAATACTCCCAAGTCCCAAATCCTCCCCAACTCTTCCTTTTTCCTTTATAGAAACCTCCCCAATTCCCAAATCCCCCCCAAACTCCTTTTTTTTCCGGTGGAATCCTCCCCAATTCCCAAATCCTCCCCAACTCCATTTTTTTCCTTTGTAGAATCCTCCCCAAGTCCCAAATCCTCCCCAACTCCTCCTTTTTCCTTTGTGGAATCCTTCACAATTCCCAAATCCTCCCCAACTCATCCTGTTTCCTTTGTAGAATCCTCCCCAATGCCAGAAATCCTCCCCAACTCCTCCTTTTTCCTTTGTAGAATCCACCCCAATTCCCAAATCCTCCCCAACTCCTCCTTTTTTCCTTTTGTAGAATCATCCCCAATTCCTCAATCCTCCCCAGCTCTTTTTTTTTCCTGTGTAGAATCCTCCCCAATTCCAAAATCCTCCCCAACTCCTCCTTTTTCCTTTGTAGAATCCTCCCCAATTCCAAAATCCTCTCCAACTCCTCCTTTTTCTTTTGTAGAAGCCCCCCCCCTCCCCCCAATTCCCAAATCCTCCACAACTCCTCTTTTTTGCTTTGTAGAATCCTCCCCAATTCCAAATTCCTCCCCAACTCTACTTTTTTCCTTTGTAGAATCATTTCCAATTCCAAAATCCCCCCAACTCATCCTTTTTCCTTTGTAGAATCCTCCCCAATTCCCAAATCCTCCCCAACCCTTCCTTGTTCCTTTGTAGAATCCTCCCCACTTCCCAAATCCTCCCCAACTCCTCTTTTTTCCTTTGTAGAACCCCCCCCCCATTCCCAAATCCTCCCCAACTCTTCCTTTTCCTTTGTAGAATCCTCCCCAATTCCCAAATCCTCCCCAACTCCTCCTTTTTTCTTTTTGTAGAATCCTCCCCAATTCCAGAATCCCCCCCCAACTCCTGCTCTTTCCTTTGTAGAATCATCCCCGGGTCCCAACTTCCCAACTCCTGCTCTTTCCTTTGTAACCCACCCCAATTCCCAAATCCTCCCCAACTCCTGTTAATTCCCTTTGAGAATCCACCCACCTTCCTGAACAAACAAATCCAACCAGAAAGTCACGCACGCCCATTACATTACCGGAAAAATTGTTCAGGGAATTATTACTGTAATATTAACCGCTTCAACAGTAGTCGCCCACTCCTCGATGAATACCCCACCCAGAGTACGTTGCCCTTCCCAGGATGCGGACGGAGGCCGAGAGCCGCGGCGCCGCGGTGGTGGAGGACGCGCTCGGGGGGGGCGCCCCCGCCGGGAGGTTGGTCGCCACGGCTTATGCTCCTTGAGGGGAGCCCTTGGTGGGGCCGCGGGGCCGTCAACACACCGAATCTGGGTGAGGGGCCTGTCCTGCGGGAGGGGTCCAGACCTCTGGGGGGATCCACGTCAGGAAGAAGTCGCGACGTCGGGGGTCTGACTCAAGCAGTGGCGAGGCGTCCTGGCTCGCCCATAGGCGCACCAAAGAATGTTCCAAGAGCCATTTGAAGCTTGCACGTCATGTTCTAAGAACATTAACACATCGGGGTGATGTTCTAAGACTATTGTTGTTCTTAGAACAGCTGTGGGTTCGAAAAACATGTCGCTGTAGGCCTATAGGAATGCTAGGACGGTTGGCCCCGTCTCAACTGGGGGATCCGCGCGAGGAAGAGGTCACGGCGTCGGGGGTCTGACGCCGTGTGCCCCGATCCCACGCGCCCTCCGATGCGCTCCGACTTCCCGACTCCACGCGACCCATCTCGCCCGTCCCCTCCTCCCCCCCGCACCCCCACACGCCTCCCGCGGGAAGCCCGCCAACAGCGCAGCAGGGGCAGGCAGCAGCGGCGGCGGCGGGCAGGGGGGGCAGAGGCGGGGCCTCCCTTCGTGCGAGTGCGCGGCCGCCGGCCATCGCTCCCCTCAAGAGAGCAAGCAGAGCGAGGCAGGATCGGAGTCCCCTGTGCTGGCCGCCAGCCTCCTCCCACGCGCACGCCCTCCCCCCTCGCCTCGCCCCTCGCCCCTCCCTCCCGCCGTCGCTCCCCCCTCTCCCGCCCTGCCGTCGACCCGCGCAGCAGGGATGGCCGCCCTCCCCAGGGCACCCCCCCGCATATCCTCGCCTCTTCGGCCATCCCGGACCCCCGACGTCGTGAGTTGTTTTCCACAGCGCCGACCCCGAGAGGTATGGACCCCCTCCCCGGGGACCGGGTTTTCGTGCTGAGTCGCTTTCTGACGGCCCCGCGAGGCCCAGGAAGGGCCCCCGGAGGCCGAACAGGAGGAACAACAAAACCCGTCGTGATTGCGTTCGCAGCGCCAGGAGGTCTGGGATCTCCGCTCCATCCCCGACCACCTTCGACGACCAGTCGGCAACACCCAAACATACTTATACTACATGCGCGTCGCCCCCCCAGGGGCGACGCGCGCACCGAGAAATCTTATAGCATATGCGTTGTGGCGGGCGCTTTCTGGCCACACCGCTCGGGAAACGATATACTACAAGATGGGTGTACTATATGTTTGGGTCGGACGCACGCCTCCAAGAACAACGGAGGAGGAGGAGGAGGAGGAGGAGGAGGAGGAGGAGGAGGAGGAGGAGGAGGAGGAGGAGAGGAGGAGGAGGAGGAGGAGGAGGCGACGGTATGTCTTTGTGTATCCCATACCAGCCCCGCTGGGAGCCTCGGCATCGGCGCCCCAGGCCCCTTGCGTCCTTACCGCGCACCCCCCTCTCACATACGCGCCGACCCTTCCCGCCCGTCGCCTCTCGCCCCTCCCCTCGACGGAGGAGGAGGAGGAGGAGGAGGAGGAGGAGGAGGAGGAGGAGGAGGAGGAGTCCCGTGTTCTTCTGCCGCGCCTCTCCCTCGCGCCCTTCCCCGCCCGCCCGTCCCCGTGGCTTATGCGGCCCCGGCGCCTCTCCGGAGCGCCTGGCCCGCCCGCCTCCCCCGTCCGCCTCGCTCTCTGCTTGCCATGCCTCGGACGCGCGCGCGCCGCGGGAAGGCTCGAGGGCCACAGTGGCAACCCATGCTATCTGCAATTTTTCCGCCACGATCCGCCCGTGGGGGGGCATGCCCGACCCAACTCCACCGGGCATGGACGTTTTCCCCCCGCTCGGGCACCGCGGGGGCCCCGCGCCACCACGGCTGGGCTCGCCCCGAAAGTTCCTGGGCGGAGCGCGCCCCAGGCAAGGACCGGAGGCCCACTGTGAGGTTGTGCCGTTGTCTCAACAGACAGCACATACAGTGGAGGCCCATGCCAACAAAAACACCCTGCTTGCCTCCAGGGTGCCCACTGGGTTTCTTGGGTTTCGATGGTTTTGCGGTGGACAGCGTGAAGTTCCCACGCCGAGAACCAATGGACACCCTGGGGTCTCAGGGCTGGGTTTCTGGTGGAAGGTTTCTTGTGGTCGAGCTCCTACTGTAATGCTGTTGGATGTTTTCCCTGGTTTTCGACGGTTTGCCAGCCTCGGGGTGTTCTCCAGCGGCTGCGCCTCGCCGAGGGCGTTCCGGGGGTGCCCGGATCGTCCCGAACGGCCGCCCCCGAGGCCCGAGTTATGACCCGACAACCAAATTACAGGAGGGAGATACTTGGGCGACCGTGGGGAAGCCAATGAGATCGGGAGGTCTCAAGCGGATGCCGATGTAAGTCGTACCTGGCGTAACGTAGCCCGTGAGTGGGTCGCAAGTGCCCTTCCGCGGGCTTGCGGGTGGGCAAGTATTCGGGCTAATTGGGCGGGGCCCACCCATTGGTGTTGCCCAGCCCTTTGAAGTGAATTCTAAGCTAGGTCAGGCCAGGTATTACTTACCTGAGGAGGAGGAGGAGGAGGAGGAGGATGAAGAGGAAGGGGCGGAAGAGGAAGCCTCTCGTTGGCATCTTGTGTTGCTCTTGGGGCCAAACAGGGTCGTCGTCAAGATGCTTCTTTGGGATGCCTCTTGGGGTCTTTTGAGAAGCCGTTCGGGGGCGCCTGGGAGGCATTTTTGAAGCCTTCTGGAGGGCCTCCTGGGGGCCTCCTGGGCCCTCTTGGGGGCCTCTTGGCGGCATCTTGGGGCCTCTTGGGGGCCTCTTGGGGGCCTCTCGGGGCCTCCTGGGGCCCTCTTGGGGCGCAAGGCTCGAGTTTTCGATTTGTGGTCCCTCTCTTGGGCCCCTCTTGAGGCCGTCTTTGGGCAGTCTTGGGCGTCTAGGGCGCCTCTTGGGCCGTCTCGGGGCCCTCTCGGGCCCTCTTGGGGCCCTCTTCGAAGCCTCTTGTCCCGTCTTGGGGCGCTCTTTGGGGCCTCTTGGGCCGTCTTGGAGCATCGGATGGGCGACAAGGCCAAAATCCGTCCAAAACCATCGTAGAATGTATCATTTTGGCCTGTCGAGCCCTCTTGTGAGGTCTCTTGGAGGCCACTTGGAGGCCTCTTGGGCCGTCTTGGGGTCATCATCGGCGTCTTGGAGCGCTCTTTGGGCGTCTCGGGGGCCTCTTGGACCGTCTGGGAGACCTCTTGGGGCCCTCTTGGACCGATTCGGAGCCCTCTGGGGCTCCGAAAAAGAGATCTGGCATCCTTGAACAGACCTTGCCGGGACCTTGCCAGGGTACTTTTCGTCCGGGAACCCCCAGGGCCCGCCCCGCGCGCGCGCGAACTAGAAAGATTGTGTACCAGGTACCAGAGATCTTAGCACGCCTCTGGCCCGTTGGGCCAGCGAACCACCCCCAATCCCCTCAGCCAACGCAGCGGTCTTCCAGCTAGGCCTCCCAAACGCATGGGGTCCAGGTAGACGCAGTCGGGAAGCTTGCGCCGCCTCGCCGATGCATCGCCGATGCGGCTCGATGTGGAGCCTGCTTTGCTCCGCGCTGGCGTCGCCGATGCACTGCCGACAGGGCTGATGCCTCGCTGATGCAGCGCTGATGCATCGGCGCTGCGGCGCGATCTTCGACCCCAGCTACTCGGACTCCTGAGCGACACAAAAAAGCGGGGTCGTCTGCGCCGACATTGGTGCGTGAGCAGCCCGCGTAAGGTCGCGCGTAAGCGCCCTCGCTTTAAATGCAGCGTGCTGCGCGGGCGACCCGCGTACGCTGCGGCGTAAGGTCGCTGCGTCATCTCGCGTAAGACCCGTTTTTGATCGCCGCTCATCTGGGCGGCCTCCACCCTCCTCTCCCCCGCTGCGCCCGGGTGCTTCTGCCCCCCCCCTTCCTGCACCCTTTTTGAGAGGACGAGGGGCTCCCTCTCCCGATCTCTCTTCTCTCTTTTCGAGTAGGGGATCGACTACAAAAGGTACTTACCCCCAAGACCGATATGGTTGCCAAATCTCCACACAATGTGCAAAGTGCGAAAACCGGCTCCTAGCTCTGCGATCACTCGACGTATTTTGGTAGCTCCGACGGTGCAGGATCAAGTCCAGGGTAAGTCCATTCTGTCGTCGATCATACTGTGCATCCCGGGCGCCGGCCCACCCGGCGTGCTCTCGAAGGGGCCGACTTGCCGGCGGCGTGTCGGTGCCTCGCCTCGCGTCGCCTTCCAGGTCTCGGGCGCTGCGTGTATGTTTTTGGAGAGATCACGGGCGTTTTTTTCCTTGGTATGGGCCGCTTGGCTCCCCTTGGGACGATCAAGGATGGACCCAGGCTTAAGTCGGGCCTGTCCCTCTACAGGGTGAATATTCAAAAATAGTAAGAAAAATGTCTGGGGACTATTTTTGGAGATTTTTTGTTTAAACATTTTGGAGTATGTTTGGAATATTTTTTATTTTTCGTCGAACATCTCCCTGTAGGGGGACACGCCCGACTTAAGCCTAGGGCGACCACTGCGTGTCGGGGGTCACTCTCCTCCCTCCTTCCTCTTCCGTCCTCCTCCCAACCGACTGGTAACGATTCCAACCGACCTGGCCACTCTTCAGCCGGCCCAAAAACCAGCCGGTGCCGATTGCAGCAAGCCATCTCGAGCCGGCGATGGGACTTGATGTGCGCAGCGTTTCAGGACGATTCAGACATCGAATGGACGTCTTTTAAGAGTACACATGCATTCTGGCAGTAAACATGAGCGCCCCCATTGCAATATGGTAATCGTCTAATTCCTGGCATCTGGAAAAAATAATGTCCTGTATCTGGGAGCCGAGTTGCCTTATAACAGCAATTCCCAACAACACACATCACTTCAACACAGCACCATGTCCATAGACTCACAACACATACCCATACACGTTTCACAATTACGTATATTTCAAGCCCGACTTCTCATCCTCTTTGTCATCGTCCGTTCCTTCTAACCTCCTCGTCTGCCTCCTCCTCCTCCTCCTCCTCCTCCTCCTCCTCCTCCTCCTCCTCATCATCATCATCATCAGATTCCTCGTACCGCATTCCGCCTCCTCTTCTTCCTCCTCATCTTTCCCATCCTCCTTATTCTCTATCTGTTCTTCTCCTCCTTTTCCTCCTTCTCCTCCTCCTTCTCCTCCTCCTCTTCCTCCTACCTCTTGTCTGGTCTCAAGAGTTCGAGCATCGCTCAAGATAGTCTCAGACAGCCTCTAGCCGAGCAGGGCTCAAACTAGATGCCAAGGGCCCGAAGGAAGCCTCCTATCGTGTCTGGATGGGCTGGTGGAGATACGCGAAACGTCAAGCGTTTCTGCGTTTGGTTGAGCCTGCATTTGGTAGGGAAGTTGGGCAGGTGGCGGCGGAGGTGGAGGGCAAGGTGACTCGTTCGGCCATGCTCTCCCTCCCCATGGGTTCGGAGGCTCCCCGAACCCCCGAGGGCACGAGACGCTTCCATTGGAAGCGTCGCCCTCGTGAGTTTGGCGAGTCCAGCGCCCGCAGACAAGAAGACAGGGACCGAACGACTCGACGCAGCTTCCACAGCGGTTGTAATTGGAACCGGTTGCTTGGGCTTGGTGCCGAAATGGTTGGACTCCGTCCCAGTTGGTTGTAATGTTGTTCCTGTTTCGGGCGACCCCCCTCTTTGTGCATCCTGGGGAGGGCTCGGCTACACTCAGAGCGTGAATTACCTACCCCGCTTTCGCTTCCAGGCAAAACCAAGCCATACCACGCGCCTCCCCGTCAAGCTGCTTGACCAGTACAGGCTGCAATTTGGCATCGTTTGGTATCTCTTGGAAGCGAGGGTGGTCAAAAGCGAGGTAGGTTTGTTTTCCCCCGATACACGTGAGAGTGACCCTTCGCCAGAATGACCTGAGGTGCGGGCCCATGGGGCCCCCGCGACGACGCTGCATGCGATGCGACAGCAGCGGCCTGCGCGCTCGGGTGGGGCCCCCTCGCGCCCCCTCAAAGGCCTCGCACCAGAGGTCCATTCTTGCCCAGGGCCACTCGTACCCTCGCGCCCCCAAAGGCCTCGTACCAGAGTCTCGATTATTCTTAATTTTTCAATGTAAACCCCCAGAATTTCATAGAAGTTCTGGGTTTCATTCGATTTCTGAGACTATGAATTTCTTAACCCATGATTTCTTAAGCATTTCGCAGGGTGTAGGGCCACTCGTACCCTCGCGCCCCCAAAGGCCTCGCACCAGAGGTCCATTCCTGCCCAGAGCCACTCGCGCGTGAAGCCGAAGGGTGCCCCCGTGCATCCTGCTCTGGCGGACGGGGGGCCTCACACTCTCTTGAGGGATGTTCCTCTGCGCGGGCCTGGGCCCGCCGGGTCCTGCCGCGGACCGTTCGCGCCGGTGGGCGTTCTGCTGAAGGCCTGCTGTGCCCACCCCTGGCGGAGGCTCTCCGAGGAGGCGCGGCTGCGGGAAAAAGCGCGGCCCGAGGTCTCCGAAGGCCTCCGAGGACGCCTGGGGGCCCTGCGTAGAGGTGTGGGCACGGCTGGCGCGAGGGTTCAGACCAGCCTCGGCTTTGGAGGGGAGGATGGGCCGATTTCCCACCACCACAACCATAGGTAGGAGAGGGAGAAGAGGGGTGGGAGGCTGAGGAGGAGGAGGAGGAGGCGGAGGAGGCGGAGGAGGAGGGGGAGGAGGAGGAGGAGGACGAGGAGGAGGAGGAGGAGGAGGAGGAGGAGGAGGAGGAGGAGGAGGAGGAGGAGGATGGGGGAGGAGGAGGAGGAGGGAGGAGGAGGAGGAGTAGGAGGAGGAGGAGGAGGAGGACGAGGAGGACCTCCCCGTCCCCCCTTCTCCCACGTCCAACCTACGGTAGTGGTGGTGGATAATAGGGCCAACAGGGGAGCTCCTGTGTCTTGTGTGTTTGGACGTTCCGTCTTGGGACGTTGCTCGTGTTGGGAATCTTCGTGTGGCCTTGGTCCCTCGGCGATGGGGTCGCATGCTCCCGATCCACGCTCTCGCAGCCACGTTTCGGCTGCACCCTCCAGGTGAAAGGGGGGACCTGCTGAGTGCCTGAGCAGCCGCACGTGAACTCCGCCACCACAGGCCGCATTTCTGAACATGCGGTGGTGTGTGTGTGGGGGGGATCTGAAGGATCTCTGCAGCCAGGGAGCCTCCTCCCCTTCCCCCTGCTCCTCCTCCTTCTCCCTCCCGTCCTCCTGTCCCTCCTCTCCCTTCCCCCTCCTCTGCCCCTCCTCCTGAATTCCTCTCCCCCGGCCCCCCTCTGCTCCCTTTCAGATGTGCCGCGCTTACCGGTACATCTGAGACAGCCTGCCTACTCAAGGAGAGGAGGAGCACGGCGACAGCGGGAGTCTGCGTCGGGCGTTCGGCCGTGATCCGGTGCCTCCGCCGCCGCCGCCGCGCCGCGCCGCGCGCGAGGACCCGACCACGTTCCGCGACGGCCTGCCGCGGTGGCCGGTCGCAGCCCCTGCTTCCCACCCCGGATGCCTGCTGCTGCTTCCCCAGATGTCCGACGATCTGTTTTTTTAGGGCGACGAGATCTATACATATCCACTGCTCCTGGCCAGGCCCATCCTGGGCCCAGGAGCTGTGTATATGCCTCCCTGGCCAGGCCAGGAGGGCGTATACACCGCGCGTTGTTCCTCGATGCGTTGTTCCTCGATGCGTTGTTCCTCGATGCGTTGGCCAGGCCAGGAGGGCCTATTTTTTTCAATCCGCGCGTTGTTCCTCGATGCCGGCCTCGGGGGCCCGACATCGGGCCCCGGGCGTGGACCTGGGACGCGAAGCTGCCCCCAGAGAAGGGGTCGTCTGGGAACGCGGACTGTAAGATTCACATCGGTAGATGCCAGGGCTCAGAAGATGCAGAGGCTGGCAAGTCTTGCTTTCGGTTGCGCACGTAGTACGGCCACATGCGAAGCCTACCACTACCCCCCACGATTTCTGAGGGGGAGGGGGGGGGTTCGCGGCCCTCCAGCACCGGCAGCCCCCCTCGGTAGTTGGTCGCGGCTTGCTTCAAGAGGCCCCGCGAGTAGTCCGAGGTGGTCTCGGCACCCGTGAGCGCCGCCGTAGGCGGCGCTCCTGGGGCGCTCCGCGCCCCCTGGGCTGGCCCTGCCCCAACCGCGCTTTCCCACGGCATGCCTTTTGAGACATTGCTCACGTAGGTGATCGGTGCTGAGCGCCGATCGTCAGACGCGTTGTCCTGCCTCGTCCTTCCTCCTGCTCTCGTCCCCCCCCCCTCATCCTTATCGCCTCCTTCCTCGTATCCCTTCCCTTCTCTCCCTCCCTCCGATCTCCTTCCTGTCACCTCTCCTTGCCCCCTCGTCGTTTTGCTCTCCCCGTCCTTGCATTCGCGGTCGTCCTCGTCGTCAGAGTCAGAGTCGGAGTCGGAGTCGGAGTCGGAGTTGGAGTCGGAGTCGGAGTCGGAGTCGTCGTCCTCGACGTTGACCTTGTCTTCGAGTTCATCGTCGCCGGCCTGTCCTCGCTTTCGCCGTCTCCATTATTGTTGTCGTCCTCGTCTTCCTCCTAAGGAACCTCTAAGCGCGTCCATTCGGTAGCAAATCATGGGCGCTTGAATACCCTGGTAATGCCGTCTTTGAGTGCATTAGCGTCAAGGAGCATTGGGTCATCGATGGGATACCGTCGTCTAGCGTCGTTTAACATCGCTTTCGCAAAGGTCAACAAGATGAAGCGGGAGGCTCCCACGAGTTGCCACCGAACGTCCAGAACCGTCCAGCAGCCTATTCCTACCGACCCTGGCCGAAAGTATCAAGAACAGCACCCGACCGCCCCGAAGCCCGCTTGCACCCTGCCCTCCTTGCTCCGAAGCCCGCGACAGACGCTCAAAAGTTTGCAAGAGCTGTTGCAATCTTCGATTGCCCATTTTCACTACTCCCCCCTCTTCGGCGGCGAGCGAGGGGAGGAGTGAGGAGGAGAAGACCTTCTCAGAAGGCGGCGGGGCTTCTCAGAAGGCCTCCGGCCTTTGACGGGTTTTCTGCGTCTTCGGGGAAGGCTCAGAAAATTGCTCATGAGAAGGCCCGCCCCTTCTCACTCCCCCCTGGGCTCGCCGCCGACCTTTCTCCCCCGCCCTCCAGTCGTCGACCGGTCGCCCAAGCAGCTCCCAATCTCTCTGCGTGTTGCTACGGATTCGAGCTCTCCCGAGCGCTCCTAGCACGAGGCCCGGGGGCCCACAGGAGCTCGCTGGGACCTCCTCCCCCTCCTCCTCCTCCTCCTCCTTCTCCTCCTCCCTCCTCCTCTCCTCCTCCTCCTCCCCTCCTCCTCCTCCTCCTCCTCCTCCTCCCCCTCCTCCTCCTTCTCCCCCTCCTCCTCCTCCTCCCCCTCCTCCTCCCTCCTCCTCCCCTCGTCCTCCTCCTCCTCCTCCTCCTCCCCTCCTCCTCCTCCTCCTCCTCCTCCTCCTCCTCCTCCTCCTCCTCCTCCTCCTCCTTCCCGCTGCTGCTCTGGGCGTTGCTGCGGATTTCTGGCCCTCCCGAGCACGCCTATCCACGAGGCCCTGGGGCCCAAGAGGGGCCGCTGGGGCGGGGGGGCGCACCTTCTCCCGGGGGGCAGATCTGGCAGCGCAGCACCTGGTCTCGGTTCCCCGGTGGTCGTTCTCTTATTCATTGTTTTCTGTCGCTTCGGCGCGGGCCCTCGCAGCCGGAGGAGGAGGAGGAGGAGGAGGAGGAGGAGGAGGAGGAGGAGGAGGAGGCCCCCCCCCTCTCTTCCATGGAGTAGACCTTGGCTGTTTCTGGTGCCTGTTTTTTCTAGCAGGCGGAGTCTCCCCCACAGGACGCACTGTTGCAAACAGTCGCGTTGAGCAGAGGTCTGGAGCCAGACCCCCCCCCCGCTTCCGCCCAATGTCGAAACGCCGAGTAAGAAACCGCTCACATTGTTGCCCCCCGCCCCTGGTTCTGCTCGCGCCAAGCCTCCGACATCACGATTTTTTGCTTGCGTGGACCTCCAGAGGTCTGCACTCCTCCTGGAGAACGTTTTTGTTCCCCCTGAGTCGTTTTTGGACGGCCCCGTGGCCCGGCAAGCGTCCCCATTGCTCGTTCTCCTTGCCCCTCGCTCCCTCGCTCCGCCCTGGCGACCCTCGCACACTGCCCCTCGCCGCTAGCCCTCGCTCGTACTCGCTCCTCCTGACTCTCCCCTCGCTCCTCTCCTGGATCCCATGATGCGAAAAGTTGGATCCTATGATTACTCCTCTCCTGGATCCCATGATGATACTCGATCCCTCGCTCTCTCCTGGAGCCGTCTGGGGGTCTGAGGCGGCTCGGCGCTTGCTCTGGCCGGCAGGGGGGGCGGGTAGGCGTTCGAGGTTCCGGGTTTGGGAGGGTCCTTTGCCTTTTTCAGCCCTCGTGGCCAGCCTCAGGCCCCCAGGGCAGGCAAGAATGGATCCAGCCTCCTCCTCCTCCTCCTCCTCCTCCTCCTCCTCCTCCTCCTCCTCCTCCTCCTCCTCTCACTCCTCCTCCTCCTCCTCCTCCTCCTCGGGTCGCCTACGGCCCCACGGGAAACCGTGCATCCCCGACCCGGAAAACTGCACCAGATGGACCCCTCCGAGGGGTCCGAGGTGGATTGGGCCCGCACCCCACCCTCCTGGCTGATTTTCTGGAGCCCCAGCCAGTTCAGACCCCCCGGCCGCCCCGACCCCCCTGGCCGCCTCGGCCGCCAGATCGGATCCCCCGCCGCCTCATCACGACCAGACCCCTTTCTGGCCCCAATCGTTATGGCCACGCGCGGAGGGTGGTGGGGGAAGGGGGGAGGGGGAGGGCTTCTTAGAAGCACTCCTGATTCTCAGAAGGTGCGGGCCTTATCTATAGATGTAAGGCCGGCACCTTCTGCGAAGCAGCCTCCTTCTAAGAAGCCCCCCCTCCTCCCTCCACCCCCTTGTGCGCGCCGCCAAGTTCTGCGGCGCTTCTCGAAACAGATCGGGGTCCGTGCTCGCCCCGGGGCCTGCAGCCGAGCGGAAGCGCCGGGCGTTGCCAGATCGCATCGCCCAGATCTCCGGGCTCCTCGCGGAAAGTCGGGCATGCCCCATCCACACGAGGAGTATCCAAGACTAGAACCATCGTAGGGTGAGGATCTGGCTTGCTTTTTTCATTCTACTTGCTTTTTTGATTATTCTGTTCGCGCCCTCCTCGCCTCCCCCCTCGCCCCCCTGGCGCCCTCCCGCCCACGAGGTCGCCCGCCGGTCGCCCACGGAGTCCCTCTGAGGCCCCGCGCGGCCCCGTGCGCGGCATCCCCGCGCACCCCCGCGCCGAAGGCTGCTCTGACTTGCCCGTGCTGAAACGCAACATTCCGCAACATGTCGACCACTCTTAGATTCGGGGGTGGACAGAACCCCCAACAGTGACACGTCGATTAGTGAATTGCCCGTCTTAAGTTCTCGAGAGGGCGCCGTGGCCGTTATTTTCCAGGCTTGCGCCCGCCAGGTGTTGGCCTCAGGTCGTTTTCACTAAACCACGTTTTACTAAAGAAGGGTCTGTCCATCCCCGATAGATGGGTTCGGAGCAAATGGGGTCGGAGGATCTCGCCGCATCGCCGACGCACCTGGCGAGGCATCGGCGATGCGGCTCTATGTGGAGCCCGATCTGCTTCACGTCGGCGTCGCCGATGTATCGCCACCATTGACGAGGCATGGCCAGTGCATCACCAAGGCCTCGCCGATTCATCGGCGATGTGACGCGATCCTCCGACCCCACCTACTCCGACCCCATCTGGGAGGCCTCCAACTGCGGCCCTCCACGTTGCGCTACGGCCCATCGGGGGCCGAAGCGGATGCCATGCCCAAACCCACGCTAGAGGAACGAGGTATACGCTGCGCCCCGTGGGGCCGCAGGTGGGGCCGGGCCGCCGGTTGTCCCGTCCAACACGTGCCGTGTTCGAGACGCCACGGCACGTGTTGGCTCGGCACGCGTGTTGGCCCGGCACGTGCTGGCCCGCGTGTCGGCGAAGCCATCGCTGCACAACGTGCGTTTCTCCGACCTGCGCTTCGAGCCCCGTGTCAACACGCTGCGGGTCGCGCGTTGCGTATCGGGGCGGGGCACCCCCCTCGCGCGCTGGACGCCTCACCGCACCCTGCGGGCACGGCGACTCCGAGCGGGGCCGGGCGGGCGGCGACAGGCCCGCTGCGTCGGCGCCGCCGCCGCCGCCGCCGACGCCGCAGGCCGCCTCGGCCGCCGCTGCTTGCCGTTGACGCGGTCGCCTCGGTCGCCGCCGCCGCGGGTCGCCGCGGTCGCCTCAGTCGTCTCCGTGGTCGCCGCCGCCGTCGTGGCGGCCGTGGTCGTGGTCGTGGTCGTCGCCGTGGTCGTCGTCGCCGCCCAATCTGGCGTCCTCCCGTCCTCCCGCTGCCCCTGCCACCGCCCGCCCACGATCGGCCCCTCCCGTCCTTCCCGATCCGTGGCCCGTGCGTAGTGCGGCAGGGCGCGCTGTGTGTCTGTGTGTATGTGTTTTTTGTGTTCTCTCTCTCTCTCTCTCTCTTTCTCATTTAGCCCCCGAACGCGGCGACCCTGCCACTGCCGCCGCTGCCGCTGCTGCCGCTGCTGCCGCTGCTGCCGCTGCTGCCGCTGCCGCCGCCGCCGCCGCTGCCGCCGCCGCCGCCGCCTCGCTCCGCTCCCGCCGCTGCCGCCGCACTGGCCGCCGCGCTGCCGCAGCTGCCGCCGCGCTGCCGCAGCGGCCGACGCGCTGCCGCCGCTGCCGCCGCGCTGCGCTGCCGCTGCCGCCGCCGCCGCTGCCGCGCGGCCGCCGCCACCTCGGCCGCCGCACGCCGCGAGCTGCTCCCGCGGCGCCATGCCGGCGGCGGCCGGCGGCTCGCGGCGCCCCCCGGGCCGGCGCCGGCTGCCCGCCGAATTCGCCGATGACGGCGCTCGGGGACTACCGGCTCCTGTGGGCGGCGGCGGGCAGCGGCGGCGGCGGGCACGCGGGGTGCGCCGGCGATGGCCGCGGCGGCCCCGGCACTTCGAGGGTGCCCCTCTCTCACGGGCAGCGTGAGGGCCGACAGGCTCAGGGGGGGGCGCGTGGTCCCCCGATCGCCCACGGATCGCCGGGGGGGGCCCGATGGCCCACCCTGGCCAGGACCGCACGGCTTTGCTATCGGGGGCCGATCGCCGATGCATCGGCGATGCATCGCCGACTCAAGCTCGATGCTTCCCCCCCCCTGACCCTGACCTGCCAGAGGGCTAAAACAGAGCACTCCAGACCTGTGGATCGATCTGGACTGCCTCAAGCCTCGACAGGAATTAGGGCGTCGATGCCCTGGTGCTATGTTTTAGCCCTCCTGGAAGAGCAGGGCAGAGGCCCCCCCCTGGCGCTGCCCCTCGCCCTCGGCTGCTCGCCGGGGTGGCCTCCGGCGCGCAGCTTCCGGGCGGCGCGGGCCCGCGAGGGCTCGAGCCCGAGCGCGCGGGCCGCGGCCGACGCATCGCACGGAGCGGTCGCGGCAGGCCGCGCGCCGAGGCGCCTGCCTGCCCAGGGCCACTCCTGCCGGTAGCCGGGCCCCCCAGGGATCAGATTCGCCCGTAGGGTTATGATGTTCCAACCTGCTTTGGCCTTGAGCACCAGAAAGAACTCCGAGCACCAAGAAAGTACCGAAACTCTGGGGTTTGCACGTGTCGGGCCCCGGGAGACGAGTGTCCAGACGCTGTTTCGACACTCTTTCGACACTCTTGCGACATTTTTCCAGGTGCTCGACATTATTTCTGGGATGTGGTCCTTAAGTACCGTGGGAGCAACATGACTACAGGGCGTCGCCCCGGTGAAAGCTGGGGCGGTTGGATCTGGGATCGTCGAGGCCGGGGCCGCCGCGGCGCCGTGGGGACGACCCTGCCGCGACCTGCGACCAGTACGTCTTCGACACGACGGTGGACATGCCCACGAGCCTGCGCCGGGCGCGCACCTTTGCCGACCTGCTGCAGGCGCTCTCCGGCGGCGGGCGGGAGTCCACGGAGAGGCTGGCCGTGGCCCTTGTGGCGCTGCTCGTGGGCAACATGGGGTACCTGCTGGGCTCCCGCGGGCGTGCCTGGCGGGGTTGGGGGCCTTCGGAGAGGGCGTGCGGATCCGGCTGGCCCTGGCCCACCACGCGTCGCCGCGGCACGCCGTCCGCCTCCCAGTCCCCGAGCGTTGCGTCGGGCATGGCCCTCTCCGTACAGGAGGAGCATCCACAAAGAATTTCAAAAATAGCCTGGGGACTAGTTCTTGATTAGGTTAGAAATTCGTTTTTGGATTATTGTTGAAGTATTTCCGATTTTTCGTCCACGGTCCGCCTGTAGGGGGACATGCCCGCCCTGACCCGAGCGTCAGCAGCCTCTCCCAGGCACCCGCCCCGCGAAGCGGAGCGACACGCCAAGCCCGCTCGCAGGGCACGGCGTGTGGCCGGGGGCCGCCGCGCCATGCTCATCCCTCCGTGGCGTTTTGGCCATGGACACTCTGTTACCTTAGTTGCCTCGATACGCCCGTCTTGCAAAGCAGCACGTCCCGTGTTCAAGACGTCCGTGTCAATACGCTGCGTGTTGGCTCCACGTGTTGGCCCACGTTTTGGCGAGCTTATCGCCTCGGACCTACGTTTTCATTCCACGTGCTGAGCTCCGTATCAATACGCTAGGTGTCGCGTGTTGCGTATCGGGGCAGCGAAGTTTGTTACCCGTCGGCCCCGGTCGGACTTCGGCGGGGTGCCGGCGGGCTTCGGCGGTGTATTCTGCGTCGTACTCTGACGTCGGGGGTCTTTGGGCGGTTTCTCGCGGTTGATTGGTGGTTTGCGGCGGTCTTCGGCGCGAAAGCTGGGCGGTTTCGTTCAAACAGGGGTCCCAGATCGAACGCCTAGCGCCCCCACTGGGTCATGGCGTCTCAGCCCCACCAGCCCGCCCTCCCAGGCAGGGATGGGCCCCGCGACAGCCCGCGGATCGGGCTCGGTTCCCCCCTCGAGGTGGGCGGGCCGTCCGGTGGGGCAGGGGCATCCCTGTGAGAGCTGCCCACAGGCTCGATGGGGCGCTGGGACTGCCTCCTGGGCTTCCTGCTCATGCCGGAGAAGCAAGATCGGCACCAGCATCCACTTTCTCCAGAGCCCCGCGCGGGGCTCCCCCGCGGGTCCCCACCCCCCTGGTGCGCGGAGCGCGCCAGAGGGGGCGCCTCTGGCGCCGCCGGGTGGCTCCAGCGCAGATCCAAACAAGCCGCTCGGACATCCGACAGTTTTGCATCCAGCCGAAGTGGACGAGTAGGTCGACCCTGCCAAGTCCAGGATACCCTCGTGTCCTGTGTTTCGTGACCCGTGCCTTCTACATCCCTGTGGAGATGTGGCCCTCGGGAGAGTCCTGTGTCCTATCGCGTGTGCTCCCCAGTCAACCCCGTCTGTATGCTGATGGGCCTGTTTTCCACAACCACCACCACAATAAGTTGGAGGGGAAGGGGGTGATCCTCCACCTCCTCCACCTCCTCCTCCTCCTCCTTCTCTTCGCCCTCCTTCTCCTCCCCCCTCCAGCTTATGGTGGTGGTGGTGGTGGAAAACAAGCCCACCATATGCCGTTTTTTGTTTCTTCCATCATCGGCCTCCTTTGCTCCATCTGCGAGCTGAGGGCCGCCGAGAACCTGGGCGCGACGGCACTCGTCTGCCTGCTGCCGGCGACCCTGGCGGCAGGCGGGGTGTCGGCGCGCTGGCTGGCCACGGTGTCCCTCACGGTGCTGCTGACCCTGCTGGTGCTCATCGTGACCACGCTGGCCGTGAAGGAGGATCCCAGAGGAGGAGAAGGCACCCTCACCGCTGCCCGTCCCTCGTCTTCCCCTCCTCGGGCCTCCTCGGAGGCCCTCGTCGCCACGGCCGGGTTCGCCCCAAAATTTCTGGGGTCACAGCGCACCCCGGGAGAGGGCGATGGGAGTAGCGACCCAGACCCGACGCCGTGATCTTTACCACTCAGGAGGGGAAAAACCACACAGACACAGTTAACCGTCGACTCCCAGGTAAGTATGGGAAAATATGGGAAGTGGGGGGGAAGACAATAAACCAGAAACTACAGGAAAATATTGAGAATCTTTTTTTTGTGTATATTCATTTGTGTGTCCCAGGGCCCCTTCAAGCACCAGGAGCTTGGACCCATTCCAGGGGACCAGTTTTTCATCCTGAGTCGTTTTTGACGGTCCCGAGGGCGAGCAGGGGCCCACAATGGCTGAACATAGCGAAACACCTGCCGCCGTGTCCGTCTGGCTTCCCGAGGACCCGCGCGGCCACGTGCTCCTCCTGGAGGAGGAGGGCGAGGCCACGGTGCTGCGCAACCACTGCTGCATGTAGCGGAGCGAAACATGGCACAAACATAACAAAAGACTCGGAGGTCCGCGCGGACTTCTCGGATCGGCGCCGGACCCCCCTGCCCGGCGGGGGCGGCGCCGGAGGCGCCGCCAGGGGGTCCAGCGCCGATCCGGGACATCCGCGTGGACCTCCGAGTTTTTATGTGTATGCCCTTTTTTAGCGAAACGAATTCTATACACCGACGCTTTTTCCCACCCTGCGCTGAAATTCGCATAGGAACGCGGATCTTGGTGTATACGGGATCTTGGTGTATACATGCTTCGTTGTTTGCCTTGAAAAACGAGGGAAAAAAGTATACACCAGTCCACCCCGACGTCGTCCCCGACCCTCAGAAAAGTCTTGGGATTGACAAACCGCCCGCCACTGGTTATGTATATGTTCCAGTTTCCGACTTTTCGTTCCCCTGCGCGTCGGGCCCTGGGAGACACTCCTTCGACACTGCTTCGACACTCGTTCGTCGTTCGACACTTCTCTGGGTGCTCGAAATGATTTCTGAGATGTGGTCCTTACGTACGATGGGAGCAACACAAGTGGATGCCCTCTTTCGTTCCCCTGCGCATGGACGTGAAGCTCCTCGTCTTCGATGACGGGGACGTGTTCCAGCTGGTGCCCCGGGGCGGCCTGCTGGGCGGCACGCTGCTGGCCCGGGGCGAGGCCCACCAGGTGGGGCCCAGCCCCCCCTACGTGGTCAAGGCGCTCGGCGGCAAGTCGCGGGGGCCCTGTCCCTCTACCGGGGGAAGACTCCAAATAGTAAAAAATTATCCCGGCAAAGCAACCTAACAGCGATGTGTAGAAGCATATATGAAAGCATTCCCCTTAAGATTCAGACGAAAATCCAGTTGTAGAATTCTGCTGTTCTCGCAGTCGTAGTCGCATTCGCGATGACAGTCGCAGCGGCAACGGCAGTCGCAGTCACAGCCTCAGCCTCAGCCTGCCTCAGCCTCAGCCTCAGCCTGCCTCAGCCTCAGCCTGCCTCAGCCTCAGCCTCAGCCTGCTTCAGCCTCAGCCTCAGTCTGCCTTCAGCCTCGGCCTCAGCCTCAGCCTGCCTCAGCCTCAGCCTGCATCAGCCTCAGCCTCAGCCTCAGCCTGCCTCAGCATCAGCCTCAGCCTCAGCCTCAGCCTCAGCCTCAGCCTCAGCCTGCTTCAGCCTCAGCCTCAGTCTGCCTTCAGCCTCGGCCTCAGCCTCAGCCTGCCTCAGCCTCAGCCTGCCTCGGCCGCAGCATCAGCCTGCCTCAGCATTCAAAATGTGGCCCAGGAATGGAGTTCTGGGAACTAGAAGAACACGAAGTGGCCTACAGTTGGCTCCGGGCATTCAAAATCATGCCCAGGAATGGAGTTCTGGGAACTTGAAGAGCACGAAGTGGCCTACAGTTGGCTCCAGGCATACAAAATGTGGCCCGGGAATGGAGTTCTGGGGAATCGAAGAGCACGAAGTGGCCTACAGTTGGCTCCGGGCATTCAAAATGTGGCCCGGGAATGGAGTTCTGGGGAATCGAAAAGCACGAAGTGGCCTACAGTTGGCTCCGGGCATTCAAAATGTGGCCCGGGAATGGAGTTCTGGGGACTCGAAGAGCACGAAGTGGCCTACAGTTGGCTCCGGGCATTCAAAATGTGGCCCGGGAATGGAGTTCTGGGAAGTCGAAGAGCACGAAGTGGCCTACAGTTGGCTCCGGGCATTCAGAATGTGGCCCGGGAATGGAGTTCTGGGAGGTCGAAGAGCACGAAGTGTGTGACTGTTGGCTTAAAACGACTTCTGCGGCACCCTGTCCGGCACCCGCCCAGACCCCCCTGTGGAGTCATCTGCTGCTCTCTTTTGAGACCACTAGAAACCTATCAGTCTTCGCTGTTAGGTAAATAGCCTGGGGCTTCTTTTTTTGAATTTGTTGCCACCATTTGGGGATTTGTTTTGTGGCGTATTTTGATGTTTGTCGTCGAGTGTCCCCCTGTAGGGGGACGCCCGATTTGAGGCAAGTCGTGGGGGCCTGGGGCTGCCCTCGTACTCATCGGTCGTGTAAAGTAGGTATGATTGTTTTCTACATTCCCAGATTCCAACCTACTCTAAGAGCGCCTGCCTACTTCAAGGATCGAGTGGGCTTCCCCTCTTCCCTCCTCTTCAGGGGGCGGGTGGAGACCCAGTCGGCGTTCAGCGCCTTCCTAACTCATGCGTCTACCTGCCTCTTCCGACCGAAGGGGACTTTTGTCTGTAGTGTCGACCCGCGCCGATTCGCGTCGGGAAGTGGATGCGGTGGCCCGATCTGGCGCCGGCTAGCGTCGATGAGCGTCGGTGTAGCGTCGATGCGCGTCGATTTGGCGTCGACCAGCGTCGATTCGCAGGAGCCGACGAGAAGGGAGGAGGAGGAGGAGGAGGAGGAGGAGGAGGAGGAGGAGGAGGAGGAGGAGGAGGAGGAGGAGGAGGAGGAGCAGGAGGGGAGGCTCCCACGAGCTGCCGCCGAGAAGGCGTACGCGCCCTGGGAGCGTGAGATCGGCTCCTGGCGGCTCCGGGGGGGCTCCTACGGCCTGCGCGCCACGGCGCCGCCCCTGCTGACGCTGCCCTCCGACCGCCCCCTCTTCGCCAACCGCGCCCCGGAGACCGTGGTGATCTCCTCGGAGGAGGGCCCGGCGAGACAGCGGCGGAAGAAAAACTCGGGGGCGGAAAAGAGGGGGGTGATGACTAGGGGGGGGTGGATCTCATGGCGGGGGCCATGATATCTCCGCAGATTTCATGGCGCCTCTTCTTGTTTCATTACGTCCCAGGCCCCCCCGCTGGGCCGCGCACATGCCGCCGGTCATGATTTGCACCCCCCCCTCTTGGACACCCCCCTCTTTGCCGCTCCCGAGAGACAGCGGCGGAAGAAAAACACACACAGTGGAACAAACACGCAGTTTTTTTTTGTTTTTTGTTTGTGTGTGTGTGTTTTGTGTCTGTGTGTGCTTTTGTGTGTTCGCTTGTTTGTGTGTGTGTGTGTGTGTTCGTTTGTTTGTTTGTGTGTGTGTGCTTTGTCCGGCCCGTCCCACATCCGCTCCAACTGGGTGCCATCCCAGGACCAGGTTTTCGGGGTGGGTCCGGCCGTGGCGACGAGGGGGGCACCGGCGAGCGTTCTCTTAGTCATTGTTTTGCCGATCGTCACGGGCCCGCGCCCCCCCCCACCCCAATGGAGTAGATCTTGGCTGTCTTTGGCGCCTGCTTTCAAGAAGGTGGAGCCTCCCCCATGGGGCGCACTGTTGCAACCAGTCGCAGCAAGCATCTGGAGCCAGATCCCCCCCCCCTCCCCTGACCTTCCAGAGTGCTCAAAAATGGCACTCCAGACCTGGATCTACCTGGACAGCCTCAAACCTCGACCGGAATTAGGACGTCGATGTCTTTTTTTTTCAAAAAAAAAAAGCGCTCTTGTAAGGATAGCCCCCCCCCCCCTTCTCGCCCAATGTCGAGGCCGCCGAGCAGGAACACGCTCGCGAGCAGCGCCAGGGAGGGACCGCCGCTGTCTCGACCTGTCGGCAGGCCCCCCCTCCGAGCTCTCTGCGCCTGCCGCACGGACAGCTGGACCCACAGCCTGTGGGTGCCCCTGGCGCCGCTGTTGGCGCGGCTCGCGTCCAGGCAGGGGTCGCGCTGACCTCATCGCGGCTGGCCTCAAGTCGGGCGTGTCCCTCCACAGGAGGAATATCCAAGCATGGTCAACACACATCATTTGGGGACGACTCTTATACCATATTTTTCGTGTATTTTTGTACATGGTTTTTTTTTCTCTCACGATCTGCCTGTAGGGGGACACGCCCAGGCTAGCACGATTTGATTCGATTCTGACGATGCGATACGACCCCTGAGATCCTGGCGTCCCAATTGCTTTCAAGACGGGCAATTTTGCCTCGTGTCGGGCCCCAGGACCCGCAGGTAGCACTCTGCTTCGACAATGACCGCAGAACGATGTGGTCCAGGGCTCCGGTTGAGTTTCTGTTTCGATGCTACATCTCTTCGTTTGTGACGTCGGATCTGAGGGGCCCCATGCCCCGAGGAAGGAGCCCAGGGGCTGAGATCGATGAACACCTCCCAAATTGATGTTTGTGTTAATGCTCTCTGGTCCAAAACGAGCGCGTCATGCCCCCCCCACTCCCCCCCTGCCCCTCCCCCCCCCCCTGGCGCAACGCTCTCCCCCCCTCCCAGTGCCCCCCCCCCAGCACGGTCTGAGTGCGCCCGCAGAGAGCAGGGACAACACCCTCACTAGAAGCACCCCGGCAAAGGCGGGGCCGCTCCGTAAACGCACCCGGGAAAGGAATGGAACAGGACCGTTGGCTGTTCTGTTTAGGCTTGGCATCGCTCGGACGTGTGCATTTTATCGAGGAGCATCCTTGCTCATTTTTCGCGAAAAAGCCACGCACGAAACCGAAAACAAAAACACAGGCAATGGACGTCCGAGCGATGGCTCGTCGGGCAACGCCCAGGGCCGCTCCGGCCACGGGGGTCGGGGTGGCTTCTCCTCCCTGGAGGGTCCGGCACCGCAGCCTGTGTCCGGCGCGCCGCAGGCGGGCCGCGCGCCCGCCGCACCCTACACCTTAGGTGATGGTTAAGAAAACCAAAGTTTTCGGCCAGAGTCTCGATTATTCTTAATGTTTCCATGTACATCCTAGGATTTCGATGGAAATTCTGGGCTTCTACTCAAGTTCTGAGACTATGAATTTCTTAACCCATGATTTCTTAAGCATTTCGCAGGGTGTACCCCCTCCTCCCCCTCCCTCCCCCCCCTCCGCCACTGGGCATTCTTCGCGCTGGTAAAAAGAAGGTGGTGACGGACCCACACGGCGGGGGTGGGGCGTCGGGCCCTGCGCCACCCCGCCGCTCTCCCCCCCCCCTCCCCCCGCAGGGCCGTCCAGGGCGCTCAAAAGCAGCGTTAATTCGGGCCTGTCCCTCGACAGGGGGAATATCCAAAAATAGTTCACAAAACATAGCCTGGGGACCATTTGGTGAATATTTTTGGGTATCCTTTGAGCATCTCCTGGTCATTTTGAATTTTTCGTCCAAAATCCCCCTGCAGGGGGACAGGCCCGACCTACAAGTAGCGCTCCAGACCTTCAGACCGATCTGGACAACCTCGACAAACTTGTGGCGCTCCGCGCGGATTTCTTGGATCCGGGCCGTGCCCCTCCGGCGGCGCCTCCGGCGCCGCCCCCTGGCGCGCTCCGCGGGCCAGGGAGGGGTCCAGCACAGATCCAAGAAATCCGCGCGGACCTCCTACAAATTGTGTCAATAGTAAGTCGGGCCTGTCCCTCTACAGGGGGAAGATTCAAAGATAGTAAAAAAGTAGTCTGGGGATTATTTGTTTGACCATATTTGATAATCTTAACTGCTTTTTGGGGGGATTGTTAATGTTTCGTTATTTTCTTAGTGTTTTTGCTTAATGTTTTTGTTGTTAATGTTTTTGCGTAATGTTTTTGCTTAATGTTTATGCTTAATGTTTTTAATTCACTATTTGCTTAATGTTTTTTGTGGGATTTTTCGGCCTGTAGGGGGACGCCCGACTTAAAGTTAAGTTGTACTTTTTATGATTATTCCTCTTCTTCTTCTTCTTCTGTATGATGTTCCGACTTGCTGTAGCCTTGATCAACAGCAAGAATGTCGAACACCAGGGAAATACCTACATTTGAGGTCCTTGACGTGTCGGGCCCTGGGAGGCGATACTCGCTCAGCACTTCGCCAGCGTGTCGGGTAGACACTTGTACGAGAACCTTTTCGCGTTACTCGAAATCGTTTCGGGGATGCGGTCCTCAAGCACGATGGGGACAACATAACTGGGGGCCGTGCTCAATCGAAACAGCAGAACCCTCGACAGGATCTTTGGCACCGAGGTCCGATTCGATTCGATGCTGGGGTCTGGGGTCCGATTCGATTCGATGCTCGTGCCAGCCCTCGGATGTCTGGGGTCCGATTCATTCGATGCTGGCGGATCCCGCCAGGGGGCAGCTGGTGCCGCCCGGCGCCGAGGTGCCCTGGGGGCGCGGAGGAGCGGGGGGGGGGAGAGGGGAGAGGGAAGAGGGACAAAGAGGAGGAGGGGGGAAAGGGGAGGAGGGGGGAGGGGGGAGGGGAGAGGGGGGGGTGGGCGGGGAGTGGGGGGGGGGAGGGGAGAGGGACGAGGAGGAGGAGGGGGCAAATGAGGACGGGGGAGTAGGAGGAGGAAAGAATAATGCCTGGATGATTCAGGAGTTGCAGCACCGGGACCAGCTCGTGCGAGAAGGAGCGGCAGCAGCAGCAGCAGCAGCAGCAGCAGGATTCGTGTTAGGAGGCGCCATCGGCCACACGTGCGAGATGCAGCCGCACGCGTCATAAGCCAGTGTGCAAGAAGCAGTCAGACGAGGAGGCCGCTGCGCAGCCAGACGTCATCAGCTACAGTTCAAGGTCCAGCCCGTGCGGTAACGGACGGCAGGGACCGAAGGCTTCGGGCGAGGGGCGATGTCTGGATGATTACGGCATGATGGTCGCGGCATGGCGAGCTCACACAGCACGCGACGCCGCTCTTGCCAGCAAACGCAGAAGCCAGTTCAGTAGCCCGTCGACTCCGCCTGAGCCGTAGAGCAAAGCAGCAGGCGGCCCAGAGATCCATAGGGGAGAATAGGCAGCAGCAAGCCAGGCTCAGAAAAGAACCAGAGGTACCGCGTCCCATCTAAATGCTTTGGCGGCACGGCCAGCGGAAACGAAACCAAAGCCGGGTCGGCCCAGCAGGGCCGCTCGACCGCCCGCGGGCCTCCCAGCGAAGCCTCCAGAGGCTCCAGCTTGAGTGTGAGTGCGCTGTCTTGCGCACGGTGCTGCACAGCCTATGCACGACATTTGCTCACCAAGTCTCCACGCTCGGATTCTTGAAGGTCCAGCACCGGGGCGGAGCATGGACGATCACGGTCGCGCGGCCCGACCCAACGGACGGTCTTCCAGGGCGGACAGCTGGCAGCGGCAGCAGGCAGCAGGAGGCGTGCCGCAGCCAACGGAGGCCGACGCTGGGCTGAGATGAGCGGGCAGCCATGAGGCCACTGGGCCCCCGTGCTTGCCGGATGCGGCCCGTTGAGCGTTCCCTCGGCGTGCCTCGTCGCCCTGCTGGGCTCGGCTCGTTTCGTGTCGGGTCCCTGCGGGGCCCTCGGCCTCGAGAGGTCTGGGCTTCCTGGGCCCCACCCACGCCGCCTGCATTGTGTTTTTGTTCTAGGAGTGGCAGCTCGAGCCAACGATGCCGTAAGCTTGACCGACCTACCAAGCGGGACTGGGTGGGGGGGCTGGGGCTAAGAGCAGGTCCTTGGTTTCCCTGGCACTGTTTTCTTTGCTACCTACTTGGGCTTGCTTCCCCGTGCACTAGAACAGGCAACTCGTAGATGTGCTCGGGTAGCTGAGCCGAGCCGAGGAGTAGGACGAGGAGCAGGACCAGTGCGAACCCAAGATGCAGCAACGATGCTGCAATAAATCCTCACTCCACGCTCCCACGGAAGGAGTGGGAGGAGCAGGAGGAGGAGGAGGAAGAGGAGGAGGAGAAGGAGGAGGAGGAGGAGAAGGAGGAGGAGGAACAGGAGGAGGAACAGGAGGAGGAGGAGGAGGAGGGAGGAGCAGGGGGCGAGGGTCGAGCATCGAGGATCGAGGTTCGACGAGGAGGGGGATCGCCGCCTGGAGCCGAGGTGCCTCTCAGCGCGGCCGGCCTGCCCTGCGCGCTGCGCGCCTACCCCGCCGGGCCCCTGCGGGGCCTGTGGAGCGCACTGGCGTCCCGGCAGAGCTGCTGCGTGGTGCGGCCGGGCGAGCGCGTGGAGTACCTCGGCAGCCGAGGGAGAATCGGGCCGGACGAAAGGGGGGGACTGGGAAAGGGGGGGTACGAAATTTGCTGCATGCAGCTGGTTTCGGCCTCACCGAGGGAGCCATTTCTCGATACATAGCCGCCTCCGGCGCCGGGAGGCGCCGGGAAAATCAGCTACGTGAGTTGATTCTCACCCCCCCCCTTTACTGTCCCCCCCTTTCGCCCGACCCGAGAGAAAGCGGTCGGGAACTTCGGCTCGGCGTGCCACTCCCCTGAGATATTGGCGCTGCAACTTGTTCACAGTGGGCGTTTTCGCTCTATTTCGGGCCCGGGGACCCTCACGGATCGATCGGGCGTGGAAAACGGCGCAGAACGATGGAGTCCGGGGCTCCAGGCGTGATTTTTTGCGACGTTGTTGCAATTTTTGCTGCAACGTCGGATCTCAGGGTCCGCCGGTCCTTGTTGTCCACGCTTGGGCGAGACACGCTGTCCACCTCCTGTCGGGGAAACGTAAAGCTCGAGTAAGCTGGAACTCGGGTTTGCCGATTTTTGGTTTGACGAGCGCGTCCTGGATTTTGACGGTCGAGTTCTCGTAGGATGTCTGCAGTGGGAGCGCGTGCCAAGTTTCAGAGTGGGTCTCGTCATTTTTATTATGGCCTCCGTCTGGCCAGCCCGAGTCCCCCCTGCACCCGAGCCTTACGTCTCCCCGAGCCTGGTCCCCAGCCCTCCCGCCTCGCGGAGCGAAGCGACGTGTGCTGTCCGCGTGCAGGGCCCATGCAGCGAGTCGCCAGGGCCGCCGCCACGACACGCGAAGCGACAGTTCCCGACCAGAACCTGTGCAGGAGGAGTATTCTCAAAGAGTAGCAAGCTGTTCAGGGGGCGACTGTTGATTATCATTAGTCTTTTATATGACTATCTTTGAATATGCTTGTTGGTATGTTTGATTGCTTCGTCCAAGATCTGCATGAAGCGGGACATGCCCGACCTAACTCTACGGACCTAGGTCTCCGACGGGGTGTTTTTCCAACCCGTTTGTGTTGTTCCCGCGACCGTGGCCTCGGGGCCGGAGAAGAACGAACTGGCCCTTGTGGGTGCCGTCATGACTTCTCGCGCCGCCGAGTCAGAGAATCACGGCAGGATTTATCCGCAGAGGCGACGGACACACAAACAAACACAATATGTGGTTAATTGCATGCCATGCGTGTGTATGTGTGTGTGTGTGTACACTCTGCGTGCACACAATGTTTGGAGTTCCGCGCGGATTTCTCGGATCGGCGTTGGACCCCCAATTCCCCTCAGAAGGATCGAAATGGGTCGGGGGAAGAGTGGGGACGAAGGCCGACAGCAGTTCGTGTCCGTTTTGAGCAGGAACCGCTGTCGGTGTCGGCGCGGACGTTGCCCACTTGAGAGAAGAGCCGCCTGCACAACAGCGATCGCTGTCGGTTTTGGACAACACTTGCTATTGGGGATCGTGCCACGTGTTTCCTACCCAGCTCGGGCGTACCAATCCCTGGCGCGCGGAGCGCGCCAGGGGGCTCCGGCCGCGATCCGAAAACTCCGCGTGGCCCTCCGAAAGCTCACGTGTGTGTGTGTGGAGTTTTTGCGGCTGTTCCTCCAGGCAGGGTCCGGTGGAGCAACGCCGCCCCCAAGGTCCTTGCCGGGCGCCAAGGGGGGAATGGGCTCAGAGGGGGGATGCACCGACCCCCACTCGCCACCTCGTAGCCGGCAAGGGCCCAACAGCCCACCCCGCCCAGGGACGTGCGGGTCCGCCATCGCGGGTTCATCGCCGATGCATCGGCGAGGCGCCGCCGCTCGTGGGTCGATGTCCCCCCCCCCCCCCCTGAGCCGGTCCAGTGGTGTCTGCGCTCCTGGCGTCGCCTCGCGTGACTTTCCCGGGTTGCCCGGCGGACTTCGGCCTCACGTCGTGGAGCCAGTCGTGCGTGGGCCTCTTCTGTGAGGGACATGTTAGACGGGGTCAGGACGAGGATATCTCCGTTCCTGAGCGCGCTGAGAAGGCCGCGGCGCCCGAGACATCTTCCAAAGCCTCCGCACCTCTGAGATTATCGATTTATCTTCACTCCATGTTATCCTCGTCCTGGCTTTGTCTTCATTTACGTAATCCCCAAGTTTCTGTTGGCTCAAGCCATTTTGGCTCGAGTTTCTGTTGGCTCAAGGTTCTGTTGGCTCAAGTTTCGCCTGTTCTAACTCGTACTCACTCGTACTTACCTGATCTCCCGATCCCAAGATGTCTCGCACGCCTGGCACCCCACAGGGTCATCTCTTCACCGGAGGAGCCCCCGGAGCCAGCAGCGGCAAGGGCAAGAGCGGAGGTGCTTCTCCGCCGGGTCCTTGGGCCGCAGCCGCCGCTAACCTGGGCAAGAGGGGCCTCGACGGTGCAGCCAGCGGCAAAACGCCCCCGGCAAAAGTCCCAGCGCTCGACGACGAGGGCGACGAGGCCGAGATGAGGGCCTGCCCCCGACACGACGATGAATGACGAGGACGCTGAGGAGGAAGAGGGCGTGGAGAAGGACGAGGAAGGACACATCAAAAACATGATGAAGGTCATGATGAAGGACATGAAGGAAATGAAGAGCATGATGAGGAATAGCGAGAAGGTAGCTCGGGAGGCGAGGAACGAAGCCAGGTCAGCAAAGCAGACGGCCTTGGAGGCAAAGATCGCCGTCAGTGCAGTTGAGACTGGCCCGACCCAGCTGCAGGAGACGGCCATCACGAAGGAGAATTTGGAGGAGACGATCCGCAAGATGGGGAAGATCACGACGGAGGAGGAGGTGACGAAGATAGTGGAGGATTCTTTCCAGAAAATGAACTTGGGCATCGGTGGAGGTGCCCCGTCGTCCACGGCTACTTTGTCTTCAGCGGTTGTGGTTGAGGCCTCCGGGACTTCTCTTTCAAGGCCTCCGCCGAATGGCTCCAGAAACTTGTTCGGCCGATTGAGGTTTACAGGAAGGACAAGGAGGAGGAGGAGTTCAAGGGCTTGGTGTTTGCAAAATTCAGGAGGAAAAGAAACACACAGACACAATTAATCGGCGATTCCCCAGAAAATATGGGAACATATGGGAAGTGGGGGGAAGACAAAAACCCAGAAAATATGGGAAAATATTGGGAATATGTTTATTTGTGTGTATTTATTTGTGCGTTCCAGGGCCCCTTCAAAAATTCGCAAATGAAGTTGACGCGTCCCTGGCGCTTCAGACTCTGAGGGGCAAGCTTACGGCCGGGAACTTGAGAGGGGAGGCGAAGGACAGGATCTGGTGTGATGTGGAGGACCCCATCGAGGTTCGGGTCTGCGCCGGCTTCTTGAGGAACCTTCGCAACCAGCTGGTTGAGTGGAAATACTCCCAGAAGAGCGTCAAGATTGACCGGGACGCCGGCGCGCTCAAGGTCCAGGGGGAGGAGGTGGTCCAGGTAAAGGTCATCAGCGACGAGTTCATCATCACTTGGATGAAGGAGGAGTGGAAGACTTGGGACGAGCTTCAGAAATCTCGTGAATTGGAGCTTCTTGTCCGCACTTCCAAGGAGAGGTTCGCAAGGAGCCGGGAGAGCACGTCAAAAGGGGCAGGCAAAGGCCTGCCACAGTGATGGGGCCCTGGGAGCGTGGACTCAGTTTCACCCCGTGCGGACAGAAGCTTCGTTCCGGGACTTAGGGAGCTTAGGCCCGAGCCTTCAGGTAAGCCGGTTTTGAAAGACAGAGTTGTCTGCGGCTCCTGGAACGTCAAGGGGCTCACGGACCTGGCGCTCATCGAATTAATGGGGCACATGCACGAGTACCACATCGACGTATTATGTCTACAAGAGACCTGGGTGACGCAAAGCAGCGTGAGGGTTGAGGACGATCACATGATTATCTTTTCTGTGAGTGATTCTGGTGCGAGATCATGGGCGGGTGTTGGTTTCATCATCGCCCCACGGTGCAGGAGGCATGTAAAATCCTTCAAACAAGTATCGGAAAGGCTATGCACTTTGAAATTCCGTGAGAATGGAGGAGTGTCGGGAATTCTTACGGCGTATGCTCCTCACAATGGCAAAGTCCTGGATGAGAGAGACTGTTTCTTTTCTCAATTGGACGCAGAATACCGGCACCTCTCTGCCAACAATGGCAAATTCATATTGGGTGATCTCAACGCACGGTTGGGTGCACAGCTACCCGGGGAGGAAGACATCATCGGCGACCACGCGTCCGGCACCCGGGTCCGCGACAACGGGGACGTACCCAACAGAGATTTGCTCATGGAGCTTTGCGCCAGCAATTCTTTCATGGTGGCCAGTACTTTCTTTGAGATCAGTTTGGACGGCAAAGCAACGTATGTGGGACCAGGGCGCAGTCGGACAGAGGCGGTCAGCAGCAATGGATTCAATATGCTTGATTTGATGTTGTGCCATGTCGACAACCTTCCAGACGTGCGAAGCATTGCTGCGAATCGTCAGGCGGTGCTGGCTTCTGATCGCTTTCTTGTCTGTGCCGACTTGGAGTTTGAGCCGCGCAAGGGCGGCGAACATGTTTGTCGTGCGAAAGCACAGCGCGCAGGGGTTGCAAGAGAAAGAGAACAGAGACGCATTCGCATCGGCCTTCAACGGGCACGTGAAGAGAGCCACGAAGCCGGAGATCGGCGCCGGAGACATGTGGACCATCACGAAGGAGGCCATGACACGAGCAACGCAGACGCTACCCCAAGCGGCGCGCAGAGCCCACAAGCCTTGGATTACTGATGCCACGTTGCGTCTGCTCGAGTTGAGACGGGAGGCGCACGCGAACGGGGACAGCGCAGCAGAGAAGCGCGACCGCAAAGCAGCTCGGAGACAAGCGAAACTTGACAAAACCCGCTGGGCAGGCGATCAGCTAAGCTCTGGCAGCTGGCGACAGATCCGCAAATTGAGAAAGCCGAAGCAGCCCGTGAACGGCAAGCTGAGAGATCGGACGAGCAACCTCGTGGAGAGTGACAAGTGGGCGGACACCATGGCTGATCATCTCGAACACGTGCAGTGACACGTGCGGCCAGCCGGGCTGATAGACGGTCCGCCGCTTGGCAGCGAGCTGCCGGTCCAACTGGGAGCTTTGACGCAGGCAGAAGTCTGGGTGGCTGTCGAGAAGCTGCGGAAGGGGAAGGCTTGTGGGCCCGATGACATCCCCGGGGAGTTCTGGCAGTGCGTGGCGGACACGGAGGAAGGCCTCGCATGGCTGACGGAACGGAACCTTGCAACGCGTGCTGGCTGGCGGAGGAGACCCTTGCTGACCGGCACGCTGCTCGGGTTGCATCCATTTACAAGAAGGGCAGCGTCGAGGATTGTGACAACTATAGACCAATCAGCCTTATCTGCGTCACGTACAAATTGTTGGCGACCGTGCTGCTGCGACGCTTGCAGGAGGCCGGAGCAGAACGGCGACTGGCGACAACGCAGTTCGGCTTCCGGTCAGGACGAAGCACGCAGGACGCTATTTTCGCGGTCAGAAGGCGGATCGATCAAGAGCTCGCTTGGCAGAGCGGTCGCGTCGGCGTCCTCGCTCTAGATTGGAAAAAGGCTTTCGACTCGATCAACGTGGGCGCCATGATCACGGCACTGGGGCGCTACGGATTACCGGGCAAATTCTTGCGGATGGTCCGACATATCTACGCTGACCGGACATTCACGGTGATTGGACAAGCCACGGCTGAGAGGACGCAGAGATCAGGCATTTCACAAGGCTGCCCACTTTCGCCATTCCTCTTCGTGATGCTGATGACAGTCGTCGCGCGCGACGCCGCAGAGCGGATGCCTGGAGAGTTTGGACGACAATTGGGCGTTGGCGGGCTGGACGTGCTCTTATTTGCGGATGACACTCTGCTCATCGGATCGAACGAAAAAGCTTTGCGAGCTCTGTTGGACAGCACTGCGTGCGTTGGCGCGCAGTGCGGCATGGCTTTGCATTGGTCAAAATTCCAATTGCTGTCAATCGGGAAGGATTACCGCCCCCACGCGCCAGCTGGCGAGGCCATCGCAGCCAACGGTGTCATGAAGTATCTTGGTGTGAATCTGCACTCGGACGGCGACGCGGGCAAGGAGCTGCGCGGCAAAATCGGCCACGCCTGGGGCGATTTCTGCAAGCTGAACCGCTTCTGGAAGAGAACATCCTTGACGAGGGCGCGGAAGATCGAGGTATTTGAATCAATGATTGTTGGAAGACTACTATACGGTTTCAATTCCGCTTGATTGAACGAAGCCGCCCTCAAGCAACTGAACGGCTTTCACTGTAGATGTTTGCGCCGGATTCTTCACATACCACATTCTTTCTTCTCGAGGATCTCCAACGAAACTGTTCTGAAGGGGGCGGGGTAGCAGCCGTTGAACCGGCGACTTCTTCAACAACAACTGTTATCATATGGCAGGGTGGCAAGGGCGATGGAAGATGATGTTCTAAGGCAAAGAACATTCGTGCCGGGAAGCTTGACCCCTCTCACGCAGAAGTACGTCAGGAAGATTGGCCGCCCCAGGAACGAATGGTCAGCTCAGATTGGTAAGGTCGCTGCGCAGTTGAACGTCGATGTGGGTGATGCAGAAGCATGGAAGTCTAGAGTCGTCAATTTCTGCGTGAGTAGCTAGTTTGCACGAGTCCACGCGCCTAGGGCGTATGACTTTTTGTTCGTTCGTTCGTTCCAACATGTTTAACCCTCGCACTTCTGCCATCGTAAAGCAACTCCCTGCATGTTGCCCTTGATTTCATCCTCACCCGATTTGATCATCGTATTTTATCCTCGCTCCACATTCCCCCCCTGAGCTGGTCCCCTCCTGACGTCTCTCCTCGGCGATGCAGGCGTGGCCCCGAAGGGCGCGGGCCCCGCGGGCCTTGCGCCGTCTGCGGCGCCCCCCCCCCCTCCCCAGGGCGTCCCTCCCTGGCGCCGCGGAGCCCGGGCACTCTTCGGGCGAAGATTAGGTCGCCCTCGAGCGGCGGCGCGCGGTCTCCGAGCGCCCTCGAGCGTCGCCGCGAGCGCGTGGTCCACTCGTGTCCTACCCCCTCCGCGATTATTTCCTGTATTTGAAGCATGGTGTCGCTCCGAAGTTTTTTTTGTTAAAAAATGGGTGCCCACATTAAGGAGGAATGCTGCAGAAAGGTAGACAGACCGTCTGGTGACGTGTGCTCGTGCTCTGTTGATTGTTGTTTCAGCATGCTTCGATGTTTTTACGGGCGCGGCCCGTCATTTGATTTTTAGGACGTAGACCTGACTGATTTATTGATTGGCTGACTGACTAACAAACTGACTGACAACTGAATCACCGAAGCCGTTCGATGGCATATTTATTTCCGGGTGTGAGGATATTTCGGCGGCGGTTTGGAGCCAGGGGGGTGAGATTCCGCTGGCAGTTTTAAGTCCAGGTGGTGAGGCCATTCAGCTGGCAGTTTTAGACCGGAGTCGGTGGGGATATTTCGTTGGCAGTTATAAGTCCACGCGCTGGGAATATGTCGCTGGCAGTATTCGGCCAGGGGCGGTGACGATATTTCGTTGGTGGTTTCAAGCGACGGCTGTGAGGATATTTCGCTGGCACTTATAAATCAGGGTGGTGAGGATATTTTCTCTGGCACTTTTCGGTGAGGGGGTTGAGATTCCGCAAACAGTTCCAGTCCAGGGGGTTTGGATAATGTGCTGGCCGTTCTAGGCCATCTGCGGTGAGGATATTTCGCTGGCAGTTTACGTCTGGGCGCTGAGGATGTGTCGCTGGCACATTTCGGCCAACGGGGTGCGGATATTTAGCTGGCAGTCTTAGGCCAGGGGAGGTGGGGATATTTCGCTGGCAGTTCCAAGGCCGGGGGGTGAGGATATCCCGCTGGCAGTTGTAAGCGAGGGGTGTGAAGATATTTCACTGGCAGTTTGCATGCCAGGGAGTGGGGGGGTATTTCGATGGCATTTTCAACCGGGGGGGGTGCGGATATTTCGTTGGCAATTTCAATCGAAGGGTGTGAGGCTGTTATATTTCGCTGGTGATTTTAGGCCAGGGGTGAGGACATGTCGCTGAGGGGTGTGCGGAGATTTCGCTGGCAGTTTTAAGCACGGGCGGTGACGATACTTAGTTGGCAGCTTTAGGCCAAGGGTTGAATATACCACGCTAGCAGTTTTATAGGAGAGGTGTGAGGATATTTCGCACCTGAGGGGGTGGAGGATATTTCGCTGGTAGTTTTAAGCCTGGGGGTTGAGGATATTTCGCTGGCAGTTTAAATTCCAGGGGGTGAGGATCAGTAGGTGACAGTTTCAGGCCAGGGGCGGTGAGTACATGTCGTTGGCAGCTTCAAGCGAGGGGTGTGAGGATATTTAGCTGGCAGTTTTAAGCGGGGGATGAGAGGATATGTCACTGGCAGCTTTAAGGCAGGGAGGTGAGGATATTTCCCAAACGAATCAGGCAACACCATGAGCCACGCACGGGCCGTCACTTTATGTGCCACGCTCTTTGCACAATGGCGGATAGGGGGCGGCTCAGGAGGCGGATAAGGAGGACGAGGAGGAGGAGGAGGAGGAGGAGGAGGAGGAGGAGGAGGAGGAGGAGGAGGGGGGCGGTGGGGAAAAGAGGGTACCGACGTTGTGGGTGGGGCGGAGGGAGACTGGTGGGGAGGGGGAGGAGGAAAAAGAGGAAGAGGGGGAAGGCGTCGGACGAGGATGAGGAGGAGGTGGACGACGGGGGGGGAGAGGAGACGGATGACGAGGAGGGAGTAGGAGAAGGAGGAGGCGGCGGAAGGAGGAGACGGAGGAGTTGGACGACGGGGGGGGATCGGTGAGGTGCTGCGCCCGTATATATGCTCGCCCCCTGGCGTGGGGCTGGCAGGGGGTCCACGGGGCGAGCTGTCCTATCCGGTGTTAGCTATGTGTCGTCCAACATCCGCTTGTAGAAGGACGTGCCCGACCTCAGGTTGGGAGCAGGAGCCACTGCCGTGCACGGCGGGAGGTTCTCGGGGCAGTCGCCGGCCTCCAGGGGCCCTCATTGGGCCCTGGTCGCCGACGGGGGAAGCGCGGGTCCTCAGGGAAACGCGTCCCGAGTTTCGTTTCCAGCCCGTCTTCGGGCTGTCGGGGCCCTGCACGGGCGCCGCGGCAGTCAGGAAGCGGCTCAGGATGCAGGACTCGCTCTGGGGCAAGGCCCCGTGGGCCAGGACCCCTTTCCCCTCAGGACCCGCATCCCCCCGTGGCTAGCTTGGGGCCGCCAGACGAGAAAAACCTCGGGACGAGGGACCAGTCCCTGGCCTCCGGGGGGGTCCACGTCGTGCAAGAGGCACGATCTCGGGGGTCCTGGGCCCCCGGGCTCCCGGGCCGGTCGAGCAGCGACTCGGGGGGCGAGGGCGCCGGCCACGTGGCCTCCCGAGTGCTGTTGGCGAGCCCCCTCGGCCAGAGCGTCCGCTCGCGGAGTCAGCCACGACGAATCCAAGCCTTCTCGGCCTCAGCTTGTCACGGGCGTGAATGAGCGACGGGTCCCGTTTCCATGGGACATCGCGGATTTCCATGGGGGAAGGCACCGGCCGCACTTTGGGGAGAGCACCTCCCCCGAGCCATGGATTTGGCGACCGCGCGCCAAATCCATGGATCGCTAATCCATGTTTGCGCGCCCCCGAATGTGGACGGGGACGCGCGTCTGCTTCGTGCCAGCCAGAAACGCCCACGCGCAGAGGGGGATAGGGTGAGGGGGGAAGGCTTCTTAGGGGCACCTTTGCTTCTTAGAACGCGCGGGCCCAGTCTACTAATGTAGAGGCCAGCGCCTTTTGAGAAGCAGCCTCCCGCTGAGGAGCCTTCCCCCCTCCCCCTCCCCCCTCTGCGCGCCGCCAATTTGGCCGACATTACCAGCCTGGAACAGATCCCTATCCCTATCCCTATGCTGGGCACCTTCTCGTCACGATGCCAATCTTAGGGATTCCCTTATTCTTTGAGGGCGAATCCCTAATATTGTCATCGCCTTTTGGCGTGTCAGTCTTAGGGATAGGGATACGTTCGAGGCTGGAAACGATAGAAGGTCCGCCGGAGCACCTCGTGCATGGGCAGCGCCAGCTCCGCTCGCTCGAGCGGCGCACTGCTGGACAAGGTGCACTGACGACGCCTGGGAGGGCTCCTGTCGCGCGGCTCGAAGTTTTCCGGCGCAGCGCAGAGGTGGAAAAGGTACAGCTCAAGAGAAAAAAAAAAAAAACACAGACACAATGAATCGTCAAGTCCCAGGAAAATATGGGAAAATATGGGAATTGGGGGGGAAGACAAAAACCCAGAAAAGATGGGAAAATATGGGGCACATTTTTATTTGTGTGTATTTCTTTGTGTGTCCTGGGGCCCCTTCAACAGCCACCGATATCCATTCCTCGCTTTCGCCTCCATGGGGGCCTCCTGGGAGGTCCTCGTCGCCGCCGCTGGATTCGCCTCGAGATCCGGGTCAGAGCGGACAGCCCCTTCGGAGGTCTGGGGAGCCGCGGTATGCTGCATGCTTCGACGTCCACGTGGCTTCGTTCAGCCTCAGATGGCCTCGAAATGTCCTTGGAATAGCCTCCGCTGGCCCTGCGAAGGATCCGAGTGGCCGTGGAGGGCATCGGATAGCCTCGACATGTCGCGGATGGCCTGGCTCTCAGGGCAGCGATGGTCCCCCAACCACTCAACATGCTTGGATGTCCGCGGGGGCTGCTCAGGGAATAGGGAGTTTGAAGAAAATGATGAGGTAAGTTGTATCTTGCCGAGCCTAGGCTTCTGAGTAGGTTGCAAGTGCCCTGAGCAACTTACAGGGAGCAAAGATCTGGTCGAAGTAGGCGGAGTCCACTTACCGGAGGTGCCTGTCGCTGTAGGCCGCTCAGGGCATGTGAAAGCCATTCATCAGCCTGGTCGGGCCAGATATGAGTCACTTTGACATCAAGGCACGAGCCCCCCATCTCTTCAGGAATCACAGCGGTCATCGCCGCCGCCGCCGGCGCTGCCCTCCGTTGGGCCTCCTTGGCGGCGGCCTGCCGCTCGACCCCGCGGGCGGCCATCCAAACTCTGACGGGCCCCCCTGCTCTATGGCGTGCCCCCCGGCTCCATACACGAGTTTGCCTATATCCGGGTCGGTTCATGAGCCGTCCCGGGCTTGCCTGGCGGCTGCCTGGCTCGAATCGTGCCCCCATGCCGACGCTACAGACATACAGTATGCGAAGAGATTGGTACGCCACGCAGGCAGCAATTGCCGGTCCATCCGCGTCGTGGGGGGGGGGGGGAACAAATCACAGAAGGACATTCCCCTGTGTGGCCGCCGCGACGGGCGCTCCAGAACCACCGCGGTCCTCCGCGCCATCTGCCCATAACTACTCAGCTCGAGTCCCAGCCCACCAGGTGTAAGCGACCCCGTTTCCTCCCCTGACCTTCCAGAGGGTCATAGAAAATGACGCTCCAGAGCTACAGGTCCATCTGGACTGCCTCAAGCCTCGACAGGAATCAGCACGTCGATGTTCTGGTGCTATTTTTGTAGCCCTCCTGGGAGGTCAGGGCCGTGGGTCCCTCCTGCAGGGCCTGCACTGCCGGGCCCATGGCGGCTGGCGCGGCGCGGAAGCTCCGGCCGCGGCGGGCCGGGCTGGAGGTGCGGCCTCGCGGCCCCGCGAAGCGCGCGGCCGGCGCCAGCGGCGACGGGGACGTCGTCATGGCTGCCGCCGGTAGAAAGGCCGGGCTGCACCAATGCCCCACTGGCGATCAAGCAGTGGCGAAGCGTCTTGGCTTGCCTACCCTCGCGAAGCAATTAAGAACCCCCCCCCCTCGTCTGGCGAAAGTATAATTAACGCACCCGGCCCCCCCGAAGCGTTGCCCTGGCACTTCGCACCTTCATGTGAACGCAGACGAGTCTGCTCGCCGAGACAAGCAAACCGCTTGAGATATTCTCGCAATATGGTCTCCTTGTGGTTCTGAAACAAGCGCCTCGCCTGAGACATCCTCAGAAACTGCTCTGGACGAGCCGGGGCGCGGGAATTGTTTTGTTTCGTTCCATTAGCGCGGTGCTAATCATATCGTTCGGCGAAAACCGCCCCCCAGAATTATCTAATTACGGTGCTGTGCAAATGATAAACCCAGGGGGGGTCCTGATCGGCTTCATGAGGGTAGTGGTCGTTTTGTTTTTCCTTGTTTTGCCGATTGGCTCCCCACCCTGGAGTAGATCTTGGCTGTCTTTTAACGCCTGTTTCGAGCGCGTGGAGTCTTCCCCAGAGGCAGCACTCTTGCAAACAGTCGCACTACGCAGAGGCCTGGAGCCAGACCCCCCCTCCCCCCTTTCCGCCCAATGTCGAAACGCCGAATAAACTAACGCTCACCTATAGGCCCACCAAAGTATGTTCTCTAAGAACCTTTTGTGGTCTGCACGAAGTGTTCTTCGAACAGTCCTGGCCGAGGCTGTCGTGCATTAAACCCTTCGGGTTTGCGTTCTGAGAGCATGGCTTTCGTTCTCAGAACACTTTCGGGTTCTAAGATGATGTCGTGGTACGCCTATAGCAATGCCAGGACGGTTGGCCCCTGCTTAACGACAACATCATACACATAACTTTTGGCGGTCCGCCCAGATCTCTTGGATCCGGGCTGGCCCCCCCCAGTGGCGCCTCCGGCGCCGCCCCTGGCGCGCGGAGCGCGCCAGGGAGGGGGGTTCCAGCGCAGATCCCAGAAATCCGCGTGGAGCGCCAAAAGCTTATGCTGATGCTGTTTCTTCTTCTACACTTGAGCGACGGAAGAAGACGGGGTCGTCTTCGCCGACCCTGGCGCGTCAGCTGCCCGCGTGGGGTCGCGCGGAAGCGCCCTCGTCTCCGCTGTGGCGTGCCGCGCTGGCGGCCCGCGTGAGCCACCGCGTAAGGTCGCTGTGCCATCATGCGTAAGTCAGGAGGGAAAGAAACACACAGACACAATTAATCGTCGACTCCCAGGAAAATATGCAAAGATATGGGAAGTGGGGGGGAAGACAAAAAACCTAAAAATATGGGAAAATATGGGGGACCTTTTTATTTGTGTGGATTTATTCGTGTGTCCCGGGGCCCCTTCAGTAAGTCCCGTCCCGCGATGTCGCGAGCCATTTGCAACGCTGGCTCTCAGGGCGGACCGACGCCGACCGAGCTCACCCCGGTCCGCCGTCGGGGCACCCCTGCGCGAACCACCACAGCCTCCTCCTCCTCCTCCTCCTCCTCCTCCTCCTCCTCCTCCTCCTGGTGCCAGGGTCGGGGCGCGAACGACGCCGTCTCGAGGCTCCTCCGGGAAGATAACGGCGCCTGCGCGCCCGGGTTTTTTGGGCCTTCTGGGCAGGGCCTGGGCAGGGCCGGCGTCGGCCGTGCACGAAGGCATCTCTCCGACAGTGCTCAGGAGGAAAAGAAACACACAGACACAATTAATCCTCGATTCCCCAGAAAATATGGGAAAATATGGGAAGTGGGGGGGAAGACAGAAACCCAGAAAATATGGGAAAATATGGGGAATATTTTGATTTGTGTGTATTTATTTGTGTGTCCTGGGGCCCCTTCAAGTGTGGGTTGTCCAGAACGCCACGGCCTTGGAGTGAAGTCGGGCGTGTTACTCTACGGGAGGAAGATTCCAAAACATTTAAAAAAAAACAATAGTCTGGGGGCTACATTTTGATGTTTTGTATGGTTTTGACTACGTATGTTGATCTGTGTGTGAATATGTTAGAATCTGGTTTGATTTGTTTTCATTTTTCCTCCAAGCTTCGCCTGTGGGGGGGGCACGCCCGACCTAACCCTGGAGGTCCCGACCCCTTACTCAGGGCCAGTTTTCCGACCCATGTGAATCGACTAGAAGTAATTAAGAGTGACACTTCGCCGGAGTGACCTCTGGTGCGGGGTCCCCCGACTGCCGAAGGCGATGCGAAGTGGCTTGCGCGCCCAGGTTTGATCCCTCCGCGTCCTCCAAAAAGCCAGGCACTAAAGGTCACTTTTGCACAAGAGACGTCTTACGTTCCGTCTAGGTGCCCTGGGTGTCTTTGACTTGCGTTCGGCATTGAAGGATGTGAACATCTTGAAGACACTGCGAATGGCAGGAGACCCTGGGTTTCTTCAGCGTCGGCGCGTTGGGCTCATTGATGCCAAGTTGCTCGACGCGAGCGATGAAGACACCCAGCCCTCGGCCAAGAGACCTCCGCGGATTTCAGGGCTGGGTTTCTTGCGCTGCGTCTCTTGTAGATGAACATCTCCTTAAGTCGTCTCCCAATCTGGGGAAACCAAAATCTACCGATACCGCTACTCCCCGGACCTCTCCCGGGGTGCGTTCTGACAAGAATTTCGAGTCGAATCCAGCGGTGGCGACGAGGGCCTCCCAGGAGGCCCAAAAAGGGGAAAACGGGCGAAGGGTAGAGGTATGGGTACCTTTTTCTCCTCCGACAATCAGGTGCGCAAGAGCATCGGCAAGCGGAAGCGGGGCCAGGCCAAGGCGGCACCCGCCGCGGCGGCCGCGCCGGAGAGCAGGAGGGCCCGCCAGAGGCGGATGGCCGCCCTCGGGGTCGAGCGGGCGGCCGCGGCCAAGGAGGCCCCCCGGAGGGCGGCGGTGGCGGCGACCCCGGATCTCCGACGGTACTTTCGGAGGTGGATAGGCCTCCTACCCTGACACGTCGATTCAGGGATTGGCCGTTTTTGGTTCGCGAGATGGCGTCGCGGCCGTCATTTTCGCGGGCCCAGGTCTGTCGGTTTCGGTCCTACAGGCCGCTTTCACTAAAGGGAGGTTTACTAAAGGGAGGTTTGTCCTCCGCCGATACTTGGATGAGCGGGCGTCGAGTCATGGGAGTGAGATACAGGAGGGGGGTGAAGAAAGGTGCAACCCGTTATTCAAGGGCGCCCTCGAGGGCGCGAAGTTATTCGCGCTTCGCGTTTCGGCTCCGATTCCTCCTCATCCTCCTCTTCTCCCTGGGAGGCGGCGCGAGAGCGCGAAGTTATTCGCACTTCGCGCTTCGCGCAGCGCGAAGCGCGAAGGTGGGAGCCCTTGTTATTCCTCATAGGGGCTCTGCAGGACCCCCCTGGGACCCAAAAGGGGCACGAAATTGGTGCACGCTGCCCCTCCTCCGCATGAGCCGAGTAACCTCCGAGGGCGGCCTCGCCTTCCCCTCCCCCCTTCCCCTCGTGCGCTAAGGTGCAGGTTTTCCCTCCCAGAAGGGGCCCCCCCTCCCGGTATTGGGCGTCACGCAATGGGGGGTCATACATGGGGGGGTGGCGAGGGTGGTCCGAAAAGGTACCCAAACGGTACCGAATCGAGCCCCCTGGGGCTCCGGAGGGGCCCGAAAAGGGCAGGGAAGGGGGCCGTTTCCGACCCCCCCATCTATGACCCCCCCACTAAGCCACGCCCAACGGTAGCAAACGCCCGAGATGACCGCGGTTGGCGCTGCAGGGAGGCCCTGCAAGAGGGGTCCGCGAAGACATGATGGGGCCGCCTCCACCTGGCGGGCTGCGACTCGAGCGGAGCATGTCGACGGCTGTTCGCCCGGCTCGGGACGTTCTCCGCTGGCGGCGCCTCGCCAGGAGCGCTCCAGCGATGCCCGGATCGTCACGAAGGGCCGCCGGAGGCCCGAGGTAGGATCTTCGAAGTAACGACGGGAGGGGGATGTTCGGATGACCGCGGTGGTTGCGACTGGGATAAGGGGTTTACAAGTTGCACGAGGGGTTGCTAAAAGGGTTATACGATAATGTGAAGGTGGGTTTTATCACGGGCTCCAGGCCCACGGGCCCCCCCCCCCCAGATGGGATGGGTCCCAGGGTCCCTCGGCCCGCCCCCCTGATGGTAGGGGGGGGCGTGACGACGACGATGACGACGACGACGACGACGACGACGACGACGGCGGCGGCGGCGGCGGCGGCGGCGGCGGCGGCGGCGTTGGCGGCGGCGGCGACGACGACGACGGCGACGACGACGACGGCGGCGGCGGCGGCCACTACGACGGCGACAACGACAACGATGACGACGGCGGCGGCGGCGCCGACCTCCGGAGCCCTTCGACGACGACGACGGCGGCGGCGGCGGCTCTTCTGGAGCACCACAGTACCACGCCGCACACTCCACAGCCCCAGCACCACACCACACCCACAGGGGCGGAGGACCCATCGCGCGGGGGGGGGGCGGGGCGATGGCATCAGCATGGAGGGGGTGGCGGGGCCAGACCCTGGACCATATATGATCGCGGGCTCCGGGCCCACGGCCCCCCCCCCAGATGGGATGGGTCCCAGGGTCCTCGGGCCCCCCCACCAGATGGGATGGGGGGGGAGGAGGAGGAGGAGGAGGAGGAGGAGGAGGAGGAGGAGGAGGAGGAGGAGGAGGAGGAGAAGGAGGAGGAGGACGACGACGACGATAACGACGACGACGACGATAACGCCGACGACGACGACAACGACGACGTCGACGGCACGGGCGGCGGCGGCGACGACGTCGAGCACTGGAGCTTTCCGAAAGCACGTCAGCATGACGCCACAATCACAGCCACACGCACACCCACACCACACCCACAGGGGGGGGGACCATCGCACGGGGGGGGTGGCATTAGCACTGGGGGGGGCCCAAACCCTCGACCATATATGGCAATGTAAGTGGGCTACACTTGCCCTAAGTGGCTTATTAAAAGGGCTGGGTAACTCCGATAAGTGGGCTCCGCCTACTTCGCCCAGACCTTAGCCCCCCGTGCGCCGCTACTCGTGAGAGAGGTCAGGCCAGACGCGCACGCACGCACGCATTGTCTACGTCGGCGGCAAGGCAGAAGTGCTGCACCACACACACGCGCGCACGCGCACGCGCACGCGCACGCGCACGCGCACGCACACGCGCACGCGCACGCGCACGCGCACGCGCACGCGCACGCGCACGCGCACGCACGCACGCACGCACGCACGCACGCACGCACGCACGCACGCACACACACAAACACACACACACACACTTCTATCTATATATTTGGCTATATATATACATTAGCAATCGATCTGTATGTCAAGCTATATATAGGTCTATCTATCTATCTATCCATCGATCTATCTATTTATATGTCTATATATCTATACATCTATCTATATATCTATCTATATCTCTATCTATCTACTTGTCTACCCATAGATACAGATGAATGTATCGACGGTCATCCAAGTATCAGTTATTCAATTGGCTTGGGGTGTTTTCGGGCGTTCCCTGACGTTTTAGTGGGGTTCCCGGGGGTCTCCCAGCCTCGGGATGCTTTCGAGCGGCTGCGGCCCGTCGAGAGCGTTCCAGGGGTGCACAGATCCTCCCGCACGGCCGCGGAGGCCCGAGTTATGCCTGGAAACCACTCGGGGCCCAGATCTCTGACTCGGCGGCGGGCGCGGGGGGGAAATGAGAAGGGGCGGGACTTCCGAGGCTTCTGAGAAGTT
>CAUYUJ010015932.1:215111-247611 GCA_963575745.1 Prorocentrum cordatum | reverse complement strand
GTTGGGCCGCCATGGGGCTCTCTGAGGGCCATCTTGGACCCGTGTTGTGCCGTTTTGGGGCTCTCTTGGACTGCCTGGAAGCCCTTTCGGATGGTTGTGGGGCGATTTGGGAGCCTCCCAGGCGGCTTCGGACGCCCAGAAGACCGTCGTCTTGGAGCGTCGGGAAGCCGAAAAGAGGAGAACCCCAAAATTCACCAAAACCTAACCGAAACTCAATGATTTTTGCTTCGGGGGGCATTCTTGGGAGTGCTCTTGGAGGCCTCTTTGGGACCGTCCTGGAGGCCTCTTGGGCCATCCTGAGGTCACGTCGGTCACTCTTGGAGCGCTCTTGTGCTGTCTTGGGGGTCTCTGGGACGTCTCCGATGACCCCCCTGATCGCCCTAGTTGTGCTGGGAAGGCTTGGCGAAACGCCCTGCGAGGCCCGGCCCGGTGGCCGCTTCGAGGCCCGTCCAGAGGGTCCCAAAGCCCCAGATCCCGGTAGTCTGGTTTTTGTTCGGGGGGGGGGGGGGTGACGGGTTTTCCCCCCGCCCGGGCCTTACAAAAATATAGGAAGAGAAATATGCACAAACACACACACACACGCACATACACCCCAGAGAATGGATCCAGTCCTCCGGGGTCTGTCTCTGATGAGGAAAGAGGATGACGAAGGAGGAGGAGGAGGACGAGGAGGAGGAGGAGGAGCAGGAGGAGGAGGAGGAAGAGCAGGAGGAGGAGGAGGAGGAAGAGGAGGAGGAGGAGGAGGAGGATGATGGTGATGATTATGATGATGCTGCTGCTGATGCTGATAATGATGATGTTGTTGATTATGATGGTGGTGGTGATGATGATAATGATGAGGATGATGATGCTGATGATGATGCTGTTGATGTTGATGATGATGATGCTGATGATGACGATGATGATGATGATGCTGATGATGATGATGATGATGATGATGATGATGGTGGTGGTGGTGGTGGTGGTGATGATGATGATGATGGTGATGATGCTGCTGATGATGATGATGATGATGATGATGATGATGATGGTGGTGGTGGTGGTGGTGGTGGTGGTGGTGGTGGTGGGGGGGGTTGTGGGGGGTGGTGGTGGTGGTGTGGTGGTGGTGTGTGGGTGGTGATGATGATGATGATGATGATGATGATGATGAGGAGGAGGAGGATGAGGAGGAGGAGGAGGAGGAGGAGGGGGAGGAGGAACAGGAGAAGGAAGAGAAAGAGGAGGTGCGTGGGAGCGTCGAAGACGCACGTTCTCGGAGAGGAGGAGGAGGAGGAGGCGGAGGAGGAGGAAGAGGAGGGTGTTCCTACGTCCAGGAAGAGCTATTCCCGGTTTGTGTTCGGCTCCCAGTGCTAAGAAACAAACGACACGCGATGCAATAACAGCTTAGATGATGCAGTCTGCAGCACCAGGGCCCGCGTGGTCAGCAACTACACGGCGGCTGATGTCTCATTGCTTCGATTGTAACGACTCACGGCGGTCTCGTATCCTCTGTGTTGAGATCCTGCGCGTCTTGCTCGGCTCGTACCCCGAGCAGAGCGCTCGCTGCACAGCCGCGTCGTATTACCGATGTCGCCGCCCTTCTCGTAGAGAGCCACTATCCTGACGATGACCAACGCAGTTGCTCTTGGGAGAAGTTTGTTTGTAGCCGACTGCGGGGCTGAGGTGGCACAGCACTCATTCCGGCCACTCGTCGCCATGTCTGGACGCGGCCCGAACAATTTGTTAGTTTCGACCTTGGAAGGGTCTGAGACCGATTTTGAGCAGTGTTGCCGATGTTCTCTGGGCTGGTCTGGCTCAGACCCCCCAGCCGCCCCCTGGGAGAAGTGTCCTTCGTATGGGCATGAGGGTCGGCGTGGGGGTGCGGCACTGTGGCAGCTGACCGCTGTCTGTGGGCTCTTAGGCAGACGGCCCAACCATGCCCACAGGGTTCGAGCTCCTCCCACCGGGGTGGTTTCGCACGTCGGGCCCAGAGAAGGAGGAGGAGGGAGACGACGACGACGCGGAGGAGGACGAAACAGGGCGCTCGTGCTGCCCCGCGGCTTGCCCAGGAAAAGGGAGGAAGGTGCAGAGGAGGAGCATCAGGACGACGAGGCTCAGGAGGAGGACACCGCATCATCGCCACTCTCGTCGACGAGGAGCCTCAGGACGACGAGGATCAGGACGACGAGGATCAGGAGGAGGAGGAGCATCAGGACGAGGAGGAGGAGGAGCATCGGGACGACGAGGATTTAGGAGGAGGGCACCGCAGCATCGCCACTCCTCGTCGGCCACAGGGGCCGAGGTGCCCCGCGCCAGACGCTCGGGCGGCGGCGCCGTGCGGGCCCTCCGCCCTCGCCCCGCGTCGCGAGCGCGGGGAGAGGACGGCAGCAGGGCCGAGCGTGAGGATGGTACTGAACGGGGGAGGGCCGAGGGAGGGAGGGAGGGAGGGAGGGAGGGAGGGGAGGAAGGGAGGGAGGGAGGGGGGAGGGGATGGGGCGGGGAGGGAGGGGAGGGGTGAGGAGGACAACGGCGAGGAGGAGGGGGGGAGGGAGGACGGGAGGAGGAGCGGAGGACGGGTGGGGGGTGGTCGGACGGGGGGGATTTGGGGAGGGGAGGGATTTGGGGAGGGGGAGCAGGAGGGGGCGAGGAGGAGGAGGAGGTGGCGGAAGGGGGGCCCAGGCGAGGGCGCCCAAGCAGGCGCCCAAGGAGGAGGAGGAGGAGGAGGAGGAGGAGAAGAAGAAGAGGAGGAGGGAGGAGGAGGAGGCCAGCAGCACCGAGGGGAGGGGGGGGAGCGTGTGGGGCCCGAGGAGGACAGAGGTGCTCGTTCCCTCCCTCCGCCTCCTGCCTCCTCCAGCTCCTCCTGCGCCCCCTCCCCCCCTCCCAGACCCCCGACGTCGTGTTTTTTTTGCAGCGCCGGCCTCTCGAGAGGTCTGGACTCCTTTCCCGGGACCGGCCCTTCACCCCGAGGCATTGTTTGACGGCCCCGAGGCCGGGGAAACGGGCGCCCCCGGAGGCCGAAGCAATCGCGCGGACAGAACCTCCCGGCGCGATTTTTTGTTCTTTCCACAGCGCGAGGGGGCTTCTGCCCTGCTCTTCCAGGAGGGCCAAAAAATAGCAACAGGACGTCGACGCCCTAAGTCCTGCCGAGGCCTGAGGCAGTCCGGATCGATCTATAGGTCTGGAGTGTTATTTTTTTTAGCACTCTGGAAGGTCAGGGTCGGGGGCATCGAGCTTGAGTCGGCGATGCATCGCCGATGCATCGGCGATCGGCCCCCGATAGCAGAGCCGCACGGTCCTTTTTGCCCTCCTGGCAGGTCCGGCGGGGTTCCGCGCGCCCCCTCTGGGCGCCCGCAGGGCCGCCGCGAACCAGAAAGTGCGGCAGCTGTGGGACGACATGAAGATCCGGCACGAGGCGGGCTGCCGCCGGGGCCCCCCACCCAAAAGCAGTGGCGAGGCGTCCCGGCTCGCCCATGGCCCCACCAAACAATGTTCCCAAGAACCTTTTTTTGTGGTCTGCGCGAGATGTTCTTGGCACAGGTTCTGGCCGGGACTGTCTTGGTTTGACACATCGGGCTGATGTTCTGAGAACATGTTGTTCTTGGAACATGTTTGGGCTCTAAGAACATTTCGTGGTAGGACTATAGAAATGCCGGGACGGTTGGTCCCTGCTCAACCCCCCTTTGACCTTCCAGGAGGGCTAAAATCAGGAGGAGAAAAAACACAGACACAGTCAATCGTCGATTTCCCAGAAAATCTGGGAAAGCATGGGCAGTGGGGGGAAGGCAGGAAGCCCAGAAGACCTGGGAAAAGATGTGGGATTCATTTTATTTGTGTGTATTTATTTTTGTGTCCCAGGGCCCCTTCATAAAAAATAGCACCAGGACGTCGACGTCCTAATTCCTGTCGAGGTTGGAGGCCGTCCAGATGGGTCTATAGGTCTGGACTGCTTCTGGACTGCTATTCTTTGGCATTCTGGAAGGTCAGGGTCGGAGCTCCTGGCGTCGCGAGTTTTTGTTTTCGCAGCGCGCGCTGTCGTGCAAGTTCGGGCCCCGGGACCTTCGCAGATCGATCGCGCTCGAAAAGTGACGCAGAAAGATGGGATCCAGAGCTCCAGTCGCGATTCTTGGCGACGCTTCATTTGTTTCTGCAACATCGGATCTCAGGGGATGGCGCTCGGGAGGAGGAGACGATACAGACAAGAGACCCTCGGAGCCACAGACGGCCACACGAGCAAACAAGGGGAGATGGGGCGTTCCAAAAAGGGATGGTTTTCTCATTCATTGTTTTGCGGATCCCAGATCTTGGCTGTTTTCGGCGCCTGTTTCGAGCAGGTGAAGCCCTCCTCCCCACAGTCGCACCAAGCAGAGGTCCCGAGCCAGACCCCCCCCTCCCCCCCTCATCCGCCCAGTGTCGAGGCGCCGAATAAAGCTTACATAGGCCTTACTTTCGAGGATCGAAGGAGCTGTCGTGTCTTCTTCGGCGGAAGGGCGGCGGAAGGTCGGCGGAAGTGAAACGAAGCCGCCTCCGCCGGCGGGTGCCGGCGGAAGTTCGGTGGAAGGCAGCGGAAGTAAAAGATGTGCCCCCAGGGCATGGAAACGTTTTTGGGTCCAGGGTTTCCGATATCGCCCACACAGGGTACGATGGGAATCTCGGATCCTCGGCTTTCCTCGCGTTCGTCCCCCCAGCTGTCCTCCTTCTCCTCCAGAATTGCGCCGACAGAAAAAGCGATTGGAATCTTGGATCGCGCGTCGCTCCGCCAGTTCTGGCCCACCACGCCCGGGCGCGGCACGATAATTTCAGGAGGGGAAAAAACACACAGACACAATTCATCCTCGATTCCCTAGAAAATATGGGAAAATATGGGAATTGGGCGGGAAGACAAAACCCCGAAACTATGGAAATATGGGGGATATTTTTATTTGTGTGTATTTTTTTGTGTGTCCTGGGGCCCCTTGATAATTATCCGCTTCGGGCCCCCGAGCGCCACAAGGCGTCCCGAGCCTCTGCGAGAGCCTCCCGCCGGGCGGAGCGGCACGCGGCACGCGGTCCGAGCCGTGGGGGCATATGTGGCGTGCCGCCGGGGGGCCGCCGGGGCGACACGCTCGGCAGGCGTTCCTGACCGTACACCTTAGGCGATGCTTAAGAAAACCTAAGTTTTCGGCCAGAGTCTCGATTATTCTTAACGTTTCAGTGTAAATCCCAAGATTTTGATAGAAATTGTGGGTTTTTTATTCAATTTCTGAGACTATGAATTTCTTAACCCATGATTTCTTAAGCATGTCGCAGGGTGTACTTCCTGTGCGGGCAATAGTTATATCCACATCCAGTGCGTCTGAGAGTCTTGGGCTCTCTTCCCCAGAAGCCGCAGGCGCACTGGATGTGGATCAAAATCTGGCCCCAGGAGGCTTGATTTTGGCCATATCCAGTGCGCCTCGGCGTTGCGGCAGCTCTTCCCAAAAAGTCCAAGACGCTCTGGATATGTATATATAAGTACTGCCCGCATACTGACAGCATGCACGAGATCAGACGCTTGGATCTGGGTGGCCGTGATTGGGCGGTGTGTTCATCCGCCCTGCAGGTGGTTTTCGCGGGAGTCTCCCGGGCCTCCCCCCCCAGAGGTCCGGGCCTCCGATGTTCTGCATGTTCCATGCGGCGTCTCTTTCTGCACTTCGGCATCGCGGGGGCCCGTTGTCCGCCCGGGGGCTATGCCAAACATGGCTCGCGAGGACCAACAAAAACACCCCGGGGACCCTGACCTTCCAGAGCGCCAGAAAATAGCAATCCAGACCCGCAGACTTACCACCAGGACTGCCTCAAACCTCGACAGGAATTAGGACGCCGATGTCCTGGTGCTATTTTGAAGCCCTCCTGGAAGGTCCGGGAAACCACCCTGCTGGGAAGGGGTCGGGACCTCTGGGGCCACGGACCGAAGAAATCCTGCCGGCGGCTGCCTGGGCCCCCAGCGCAGGCGGAGCGGGTGTCCGCCGGGCTGCCGCCTCAGCCGCCCGCCGGCGCGGCGCCGTGAGCCCGCGGGGCACCTCGCCGCGCGCCCGCGCGTCCCGCCGTCGTCGGCCCTGGGGCTCTGACCACCGGAGGCCGGCCAGAAGGCCCCCGCCGCCATCGTCGGCCGCCGCCGCCGCCATCGGTCCCCAGGCAGGATCGCGTCGTGGAGATTTCAGGACGCAGCCTTTTCGTCGTTTTGGGCCTCTCGAGGCCCTGGCCGGGCCTCGCGACCGTCGAAAAAGAATTCAGGATGAAAAACCGGCCCCGGGGAAAGGGTCGGGATTTCCGGGGACGCCGTCCTGAAAAAATCAGGACGTCGCATGTCTGTCAGGAGGGGAAAAACACACAGACACAATTAATCGTCCACTCCCAGGAAAATATGGGAAAATATGGGAAGTGGGGGGGAACAGAAAACTCAAAAAATACAGGAAAATATGGGGAATCCTTTAATAATTAGTGTGTATTTATTTGTGTGTCACAGGGCCCCTTCAGTCTGGGTCGCCACCACGGCCGTCGGACTCTGGCGCCGCCATCCCACGGGGCTCCCGAGCGGGGCCCGAGAAGACCAGGTCGGAGCATCGCACCGCATCGCCGATGCATCGGTGGTGCGGCTCGTGGTGGGGCCCGATGTTCTCCGCGCCAGCGTCGCTGATACAGCGCCTAGGTCGCCGATGCATCGCGGATACATCGGCGATAAGGCGTGATTTCCCGAAGTTCATCTGCTCGGACCCCATCTGGGAGGCCTCTACCCGTTTTGGCGGTTGTGGTGGTCGTCCTCCTCGTCGTCGTCGACGTCATCGTCGTCTTCGTCGTCGTCGTCGTCGTCGTCGTCCGCCGTCGTCGTCGTCGTCCGCCGTCGTCGTCGTCGTCGCCGTCGTAGTCTTAAGTCGGGCCTGTTCCCCTACAGGAGGAATATTCAAACATAGTTTCAAATATAGTCTGGGGACGACTTGTTCTTATTGGTTTGACAGTGTTTGAATATTTGTTGACTAATTTTTATTAGTCCTCCAAAATCCGCCTGAAGGGGGACACGCCCGACCTAATCGTAGTCTTCGTCGTCGTGGTCGTCGTTGTGGTCGTTGTCGTCGCTGTCGATCGTCCGCCGCCGCCATCGTCGTCGTCGTCGTCGCCTTCGTTATCATCGTCCGTTATCCGCCGTCCGTCGTCGTCGTCGTCGTCGTCGTCGTCGTTGTCCGCTAGCGGTCGGGCCGTAACGCCGCCCGCTAGTGGCCAGCCTGCAGGGCGCGTCTCTTGTCTCTCACGGACGTGCGTCGTCCGTCGGTCGTCGTCGGTCGCAGGCGTAGCTCATTGCTCGTCGTTGTCGTCGTCGTGTTAAGACGTACTTTCTAGGGAATGGGCCCTGTCAGGCCGTGATGGGGTTTTGATCAGAAACTCTCCTTCGCCCAAATGATGTGTTGGGCATGGTCGGGCGCGCCTGCCGCGGTGCCAAGGTCATTACCTCATGGCCCGTTGGGCCTGTTGAACGGAAGGCCATGGATGTGTCCGCGCCCGCCACGACGGCACGACGACGTCGTGTCGGAAAGTATCCAGACTTTCGGCGGCACATGGGTCTGGACGGCTGCGCGCGTGCGTTTTTTCCTCCTGCTTTCCCAGACCCTCCACGCGGCGCACGGCGTGCAGAACAGTGCAGTGCAGTGCTTTCAGGGCTTACGCCATAACATACCATACCATATGGATGTGTGACCCTGCATCGAGGGTTCACAGGCTTCCCACCCCCAGATGGGATGGGCCCCAGGGATCCACAGCCCCCCCCCCCCCCGGGATGGGGGGGACGACGACGACGACGACGACGACCACGACGACGACGCCGACGCCGACGCCGACGCCGACGCCGACGCCGACGGAAGACGACGTCGAACCATTCCACACTCACAAGGGGACGGGGGGGCGCTGGCACCTACCACCGCGCCACGCCAACAGTGCAACGACCACAAGGGGGTGGGACGAATCCTATTCTCGAGTCCGTCGCGAGGCTCACAGGCATGCCCACCCAGCGGGACCAGTGAGGGGCGGTTTCCAATAGCATTAGGGGGGGGGGGGGGGTGGGGCGGAGGCCTGAATCATACATCCCCGCCGCGCACCCTGCTCCCCGTTCCCCTCCTCCCTTCCTTCTCAGCGCACTCCTTTTCACACTCTTCAGCTACAGCTACGTACTCAGTGCGCCTGCGTACTACTCTCTCTCTTGTCTCTCTCCCTTGCTCTATCTGTCTCTCTCTCTCTCTCTCACTCTCTCTCTCTCTCTCTCGCTCTCTCCCCCTCTCTCCCCTGATACTGTGCGGTGGTGCCGCCGCCCTTCTCACGAATTGTTGTGACACAGGGTGTTGAATTTGTAGCTCCTAATATGTGAATGTGCGATCGCAGTATTTTCTACTCTTCAAATTTGGCACCCCCGCTGTAGGCTAGCGACATGTCAGGCTCGATGCTGCGCTCGCGCCTTTCAGTGGCGCTCCCACCCCAGCGCGGACCACACTTCTGTATGCGAGTCATCCCTCGTGGTGTCCGCCATCCTCCTGTCTCCTCCTCCCCCCTTCGCTGATCCTCCTATTCCTCCTGCTCCTGCTGATGCTGTTCCTCCTCTTTTTTCTTGATCTGGCTGCTATTCCTCGTGCTCTTTCCCTAGCTGTCCCTCCTGCTCATCGGCTACTTCCACTTCCTCCTCCGATGCCCCCCCCCCTATTCTGAGTGCGCATCACACGAAGGCTCACTGTGACGACAAAGGTCCTGTAGGACACCTCGCGGATGAACAATAATTCAGAGCAGTGGGAATGTATGGATAGGATGCGTCTGATGCCCGGTTTGGCGCGAGCGCACTGATCCTGTCTCCATCTTCTCTCCAGGGCTCTTCCTCTTCTCGTTCATATTACGTCTGCTTCCTTCAACGACTCCTCCTTCCTACTCTGTCTCCTCCTCCTTCTCTTCTCCCTCACATTCCCCGCTCCTCCATATCATTCGCCACGCCTTACCTTACTCCTCCCCCGTCTTGCTCCTCCTCCTCCTCCTCCTCCTCCTCATCATCATCATCATCATCATCAGCATCATCATCATCATCATCATCATCATCATCATCATCATCATCATCATCATCATCATCATCATCATCATCATATTCATCCTTTTTCTCCCCCCTCCCCCCCCCTTCCACTCCCCCTCCCCTATCCCCAGACTCCTCCCCCCTTTCCCTCCCCCTTCTCCTCCTCCTCCTCCTCTCCTCCTCCTCCTCCTCCTCGTCCTCCTCCTCCTCCTCGTCCCCTCCTCCTCCTTCCTCCTCCCCCTCCGCATCGTCATCCCTCTCCTCCTCCCCCCCCCCCCCCCTGCTCCCCCCCCCCCCTCGCCCCTCCCCCTCCTCCCTCCCTCGCCCTCCTCCTCCCTCGTCCCTGCTGCCCCTCCCTCTCTCGCTCCTCGTTCCGGCTCCCGGGTCCCGCGCGCCGCTGCCGCCGGCCAGCGCGCGGGGAGGCGCCCCCCGCCGCGGCATGTGCGCAGGCATCCCCGGCCTTGGCCCGGGCGGGCGCGCATGGCGGCGGCGGGCGCGGCCTCGTCGGCCGCGGCCGCCTGCGAGGCCGAGGCTGCCGCGGCGGCGGGAGAACCGGGGGAGAGGGCGGCGGTGGAAGGGGGAGGGATGAGGTTAGAGGGCGCAGGAGGAGGAGGAGGAGAAGGGAGGAGAAGGGAGGAGGAGGGAGGAGGACGAGGAGGAGGAGGAGGAGGACAGAAGGGAAGGACGGACGGAAGGAAGGACGGAAGGAAGGAAGGACGGACGGAAGGAAGGCAAGGACGGTCGGAAGGAAGGACGGAAGGAAGGACGGAAGGAATGAATGGCGCCAGGAAGGAAGGAAGAAAGGAAGGAGAGAAGGGGTGAAGGAAGGACGGAAGCAAGGAAGGAAGGGAGATAGGGAGGGACAGGAAAAAGGAAGGAAGGACGGCAAGGATGGAAGGGAGGAGTGACGGACGGAAGGATGGAAGGAAGGAAGGAAGGAGGGAAGTAAAGAAGGCAGGATGGCGGCAAGGAGGGAAGGAAGGGCTGAAGGAAGGAAGAATGAAGGAAGGAAGGACGGAAGGACTGACGGAAGGACGGAATAACGAAGGGAAGGAGGGACAGAAGAACGGAAGGAGGGAAGGAGGGAAGGAAGGAGGGGGGGAAGGAACGAAGGAAGGACGGCGTGAAGAGACGAAGGGAAGTAAGAAAGGAATGAAGGAAGGTCGGACAGACTGAAGGAAGGTCGGAAGGACGAAACCACGGTCTGACGGAAGGCAGCAAGGAAAGAATGAAGAAAGGGAGGACGGACGGACGGAAGGAAAGAAGGAGGGAAGGAGGGAAGGAAGGAGGGAGGGACGGAAGCAATGAAGAACGGAAGGAATGAAGGAAGGAAGGAAGGAAGGAAGGGTGGAAGGAAGGACGGAAGGATGGAAGGAAGGATGGAAGGAAGGACGGAAGGACGGAACGAAGGAAAGAAGGAAACCAGGGAAGGACGGAAGGAAGGAAGGAAGGCAGGACGGTTGGAAGGAAGGGAAGGAAGGAAGGACGGAAGGAAGGGAGGCAGGAGGGAGGGAGGGAAGGAAGGAGGGACGGAACGAAGGGAAGGAAGGTCGGAAGGAATGAAGGAAGGGAGGTTGGAATGAAGGACGGATGGAAGGAAGGAAGGAGGGAGGGAGGGAGGGAGCGAATGCAGGAAGGAGGGAGGAGGAAGAGGGAGGAATGAGGAGGAAGAGGAGGAAGAGGAAGAAGGGCCGGGGGAGGAGCAGTTGGAGGAGCAGGGGGAGGAGGAGGTCGGAGGGTAGTTACCGACGGCCCCGTCAGCACACGCCACCCCCACTCAAGCGATGGCAGGGGGGGCGTTGCACAGCACCCCGTACTGCAACACTCAGGCTCTGTTGCTGTTCGCCCTCCAGCTCGGCCTTCACCCGCAGCATCCTTCAGATTCATTGGCTTACGCGGCACCGCCGACCTTTTTGGGGAACCCTGGATGCCTCTCTTCGGGGAGGGGGCGTTGTCGTAAAAGCGTATTTTCGTTGTGCGTCCACTTGGGGCACCCAGGGCTGGGTTCAATCAAAAGGGTACTTGGTGTGTCGTTTTGCTGTCTTTGTGGGTCCTTGGGAGGCCTCTTGGCGGCCTCCTGGTGGCTTCTTGGGGCTGTCTTGCGTGCTGGCATCTTGGGGGGTCTTCTGGGGGAGCGCACCTGGGGCCCCGCCGACGTCTCCTCCTGGGCTCCTCCTGCAGGGCTCTCCTGGGCAGTCCTGGGGCCCCCTTCGTCGATCCTCCCTCCCTCGATCCTCCCTCCCCTCGACCCTCCCTCCCTCGATCCGCCCTCCCTCCCTCGATCCTCCTCCCCTCGACCCTCCCTCCCTCGGCCCTCCCTCCCGCGGCCCTCCCTCCCTCGACCCTCCCTCGTCTTGTGGCCCCCATCAGGGGCCTCATGAGCCTGTCTGGTGATAGATTGCGGCCAGCTTGGCCGCCTTGGACGCCGTGAAGCACAACGGCACGAGTGGATCAAAGAAGAGTGGCCCCTCCTTCCAACCCTGCCCGACCCAGCTTTGGGGGGAAGGGTTTTGGTAGGGAGCGGGCTCGCTCGCCGAGGACATCCCCAGAGGGTCGGAGTATCACGCTGCTAGCTGTGCTTGCGCAGTCCTTGCCTCTCAGGCTCCACTCCTTCTCGCCCTCCAGCTCAGCCTCCGCCCCTCTTTTTTCATCTTTCAGTTTTCTCCGCTGGCTGAGCTCATGCAGTGTGCAACTCTCAGGCTCCACTCCTTTCCGCATTCGAGCTTTCACCGCCTTCACCCTTGCCAGTTGAGCGCACTTACAATGGGAAAGGGGCTGGTGAGCGGTGGGGTAGATTAGCCCAGTTTGCACAGCCTGATTTGCGCACCCGTCGGCGGACCCCTAATCCTAAACCAGCGCGGGAGCAATGGTCGGGCGTGGTGGGGGGGCGGACTGGACGCAGCCACCCGCCAACTGCGCATTGCAACTAGCGGCTCAGTATCCACCCCCTTTTTCACCTTCCAGTTTGTAGCGCTTGCCACCTGAAGGGCGCAGAACCACCCGGTAGATTGCGCAGACATTCGCGGGCAAGTTAGCGCGTAAGCGCTTTATTCTTTTCGTGGTGTGCCACGCTGGCGGCCCGCGTAAGCTGTGGTGCGCGGCGTAGCTCGCTCCTCTCCTATCTCCTCCTCCTCCTCCTCCTCCTCCTCCTCCTCCTCCTCCTCCTCTTCCATCTCCTTCTCCTCCTCCTCCAGCTCCTCCTCCTCCAGCTCCTCCTCCTCTTCCATCTCCTCCTCCTCTTCCATCTCCTTCTCCTTCTCCTCCTCCTCCTCCTCCTCCTCCTCCTCCTCCTCCTCCTCCTCCTCCTCCTCCTCCCGCTCCCCAGTCCCCAGGCTTCGACGTCTCTGGGTGTGGCCGCCCTCCCGCGCAGGCGAGGCGGAGCGGCGCGCTGTCCACTCGATCGTCCTCTATTGAGATCCTACGTTGCGAGACAATACAACGTCGCCAGAGATCACAACTGGAGCCCGAGACCTTGTTCTCCTGTGTCACTGTTCGACCTGGGTCGATCTGTGATGATCTTGGGGCCAAATAGCGGGGGGCGTGCAGGGTTTTTGAAAGCGTGTCCTGGCGTTGCCGGGCGTGGCGGGGAGGGGGGAGGAGGGTGGGAGGGGGCCGGTCACTTCGCGACTCGCGCTTGTGCCGACCAGGAAGGCGTAGGGATGGCTCATTAGCAGACGGCGTCTGTGCGAATCGTGACGTGGCCACCGGGGGCGGAGGGTGGGGGCGGGACCTGTCACGGGCGTTATCTTGACTAGTGAAGAAAAAATTGCCCAAGCGCCCACTGCAAAACATGCAACGCCCAGACCTCAGGGTCCTCCTCCTTCCCTCCCCGTCCCCCTCCTCCGCCTCCGCCTCCTCCTCCTCCTCTTCCTCCTCCTTCCCCTCCTCCATCTCCTCCTCCTCCTCCTCTTCCTCCTCCTCCTCCTCCTCCTCCTCCTCCTCCTCCTCCTCCTCCCCCTCCTCCGCCCCCCCCTCCTCTCCTCCTGCTCCTCATCCTCCCCTCCTCCTCGTCTTCCTCCTACTCCTCCTCCTCCCCTCCTCCTCCTGCTCCTCCTCCCCCTCCTCCTCCTGCTCCTCCTCCTCCTCATCCTCCTCCTCCTCCCTCCTCCTCCTCCTCCTCCTCCTCCTCCTCCTCCTCCTCCTCCTGCTCCTCCTCCTCCCCCCCCCCCGCTCCGCCCCCTCCCCCCGTGGAGAGGCCGCGGAGGAGCCCTGGGGCTGGCGCAGCTCTTTCTTCTTGTGCGCCCTGGGCGAGGAGGCTGCTGGTGTCGCCGCCGCCCGGCCGCCGCCGCCGTCGTTTTGATGAGCCATCGTCGTCGGCGTCGGCGTCGGCGTCGTAGTCGTCGTCGTACTCAGACCCCTCGCATCGCGACAAAATCATGGCGGGAGGTTTTCGGGCAGCTTTAGCTCGCAGGGGCCTGCACTGGGCCTCGGGGTTGTCAACAAACCACTGAAGACGAAACGCCGATCTTGGGGGATGGGTCGAGACATCTGGGGACAGGGTCGATTTGAAAAATTCCCGACGTCGGGGGTCTGGGTAGTCGTCCACTTCCATGTTGTCGTTGTCGTCGTCCACGTCATCGACGTCGTCCTCCCCTGAACGATAGGAGGTCCTGGGAAAAGGAGCAGGGGGAGGCTGGAAGAGGAGGAGGAGGGGATGGCATGCAGATGTCTAGACCCCGTTGCCTTTTCTGGGCTGGCCGTCGAATGGCCCTCGCCGCCACGGCCGGGGCTCCGTTCCAGGCTCCTAACAGTCACGTCCTGGTCGGTTACTCTCGAAAGCGGTCAGTGTTGATTCGATCGCAGTGGAGGCCCATGCCCATGCCAAGAAGCACCCTGCCAGGGCTCGTCTCGACTCCTCCGATTCGATCCGATTCGATTTCGACGGCTTCCGATTACGATTCGATTCGATCTGGGATTCCGATTTGAGTTCCGATTTCTTACTGGAGGCATACTAGCCTGCCGATTTCTGTCGATCCGACTTTTCCCGACTCAGCTGCCGATTTCCGACGATCCGATTCATGTCGATCGCCGATCCGATTTGTCGATCCGATCCTGGGCTCTCCTGCCCTGCTTGCCCCAGGGTGCCATGGGTTTCTTGGGTTTCGATGGTTTTGCCTTGGAACGCGTGGACGCTTCCACACCAAAAGTCAGTGGACGCCCTGGGGTATCAGGGTTGGGTTTCTTGTGAAAGGTTTCTTGTGGTCGGGCCCCCACTGTACAGCCACCTGCGCGACGCAGACAAGCGGGGTCGCCTGCGCCGACATTACCGCGTAAGCTGCCCGCGTAAGGCCGCGAATCGGAGCCATCGTCTCCAACGTGGCGTGCCGCGCTGGCGGCTGGCGTAAGCCGCCGCGTGAGGTCGCTATGCCATCCTGCGCGAGACCCGTCTCCTTGTCGTCGCCAAGGTGCTGAAATTCTGGGGAGGAACATGTATCCATTCCTCCACCCTGCGCCCGTTTCCCCCTTTCTGGGCCTGGGCGGCCCTCGTCGGCACTGCTGGATTCACATCGAAATTCTGGTCAGAACGCACCCGGGACAGGTCCGGGGAGCAGCGGTATCGGTACCTTTTGGTTTCCCCCGAAATGTGCTCCGCGATGCTTCGTATCGTGTTGGCGTTCTGCGTAGACCATTCCGTTCGGCATGCGAGCGCGACGACCCCGTGGTGTTCCTGCGCACGCGCGCATGCGCAGGCGCGCAGCATGTGCGTGCGCGGTCTGTCCGGGCATGCGGCCGGCCTGCTTGGGCCAACCCGGTGATCGACGGTCCTATTCCTGTCGCCGCCTGCTCCAGGGCCAGCCGTCCCTTTCTCTGGTGAGCGCCATCCTCCTCTTCTAGGCTGCCTCGATGGGGTCGGAGGATCGCCACATCGCCGAGGCATCGACGATGCGGCTCGATGTGGGGACCGCGCTTCCCCACGCCGACGGCGCCGATGCGTCGCCGACGTCGCTGATGCATCGCCGATGCATCGGCGGTGCATCGGCGATGCATCGGCGATGGGGTGCGCTCCTCCGAGACCCCATCTTCTCGGAGGCCCCTGTCCTCGCCCGCGGACGGGGAGTGCCCCTCCCGAACCTCGCCACGCCCCTCCTCCTGCTCTCCGGCCGCAGTCCCGCGCAGACCGCGCTGGGCGCAGCGGGCGTCGGCAGCCCGCGCGGCCGCGGGCACCTGCCGTGCGAGCTGGTGCGCTCGAGCGGGGGCGTCGAGACGACCCGAGTGGGAGCCACCGGCTCGAGGGGGGGCATTTCGACGCGATGCCTCTGAGGAGAAGGGTGGACATCCCGGGCCGGAGGGCTTTGCATGGCCCCCTCCTTCCTTGTCCCCTCCCCCCATCCCTCCTCCCCTCCCGCCTCCTGCAGCCGGCGCTGATTTGTAGGTCGACCCCGCCACATCAAGGGTCTCCTTGCGTCCTGTGTCTAACGACACACGCCCTCTACTCTCGCTATGACAAGGTGGCCCTCGGAAGGGTCGTGTGTCCTCTAGCGTGTCATCTCTAAGCATCCCCGACTGTCACTCCTCCCTCCCTCCCCCTCCCTTCCTCCACTCCCGTAGGGCACGCTGACTGCGATGCAATTAGGTAACGGCGATGTAGGTTTCGGTACTGTGGGAACGCGTGCCCCGTGCTTTCCTACAAGTCGCTGCGTCGCTTTCCTTCGATCCCTTCGCACATATGGGACATGTAGGAGAGTTTGGTCCGCGATTCCCCACAGCTTGGGTTCCCAGCACCACCGTTCAGCAAAACAGCGCCGCCCGCGTGGCCGTTTAGCCCTCCCTCCGCCTCCCCAGAACCCCCCGACGCCGTGCTCTGCCCACGACGTGGGCCCCCCCAGAGGTCTGGACCCCCTCCCTGCAGGCCTGGCCAGCGTTGCGGTCGTGCTGCTTGCGTGTTCTATTGGAGAGGCCTGACGGCCGGTGCCGCCGACCCTGATCGAACGGGCTAGGAGTGGGGGGAGGAAGCGGAGGAGGAGGAGGAGGAGGAGGAGGAGGAGGAGGAGGAGGAGGAGGTCGTGCTGCTTGCGTGTTCTATTCCACGGCTACTTGGGGTCCGGGGGCGAAGGCACGAAAAGTGCCACGGCCTCGCCGAGCTGCCGGCGGCTCTTCCTGGGTTTGCCGCTGCGCCGTGCGGGCGCCTGGCTCACCTGACCCTGGAAGCGGCGCTCCGTCCCGAGGCGTGCGTGGTCGGCCCCGGAGCCCCGCGCAGCTGGCGACGCTCACCTTCGAGCCCCTGTCACCACCCAGAAATACCCGCAGCGTCGGTGCCATCGAATAGGTGTCACAAAATCCTCCTCCTCCTCCTCCTCCTCCTCCTCCTCCTCCTCCTCCTCCTCCTCCTCGACTGGCGAGAGAACTTCCTCCGGCGCGAGGGATTTCTGGGTCCGGTGTCCTGAGATCCCGGCGACTCGATGGTTTCGAGCCAGGCGTCTGCGCTCGATCTCGGGCCCCAGGGCCCTCCCAGATCGATCCCGCTCGAGAAACACCGCAGAAAGCTACACCTTAGGCGATGCTTAAGAAAACCTAAGCTTTCGTCCAGAGTCTCGATTATTCTTAACTTTTCAATGTAAATCCCAAGATTTTGATAGAAGTTCTGGGTTTTATTCCATTTCTGAGACTATGAATTTCTGAACCCATGATTTCTTAAGCATTTCGCAGGGTGTAGGGTCCGGGGCTCCGGCCCCGATTTCTTGCGATGTCATTTTTTTGTTGCTTGCAGCGTCGGATCTCAGGGATCCCGTGTCCGTTCCGGGGGAGCCCACGTGGCGCCCGGCGCACTTCCGCTGTGGGGCTTGCTGTGGGCCAGACGTGCAGCATGTTGCGCATGTGGGGCCCTTGGCTCGGACTGGGCTCGCCCCCTCACGAGGGAGACGAGCAGAAGGAGGAGGGGGAGGGGGAGGGGGAAGTAGGCCGAGCATCTTCTCCGGGTGGGGGGCAAGGGGTGGAATCTGCAATGCCGTTTCGTCTGATCTTCAAGGTTTGAATCTGCAAAAGGTGAGTCACAAGACGGACGGACTGATTTTCGAGGTGCAAACGCCCATATGGATTTCACCCTGAGCCCTCCACCCCAAGAAAATGCCCACGTAGGGGGCCATATGCGAATGCTGCCCCTACCCCCCACGATTTCTGATGGGGAGGGTGAGTTTCACTTCGCTCGGGAGCTCCCGAACGAAGTGAACCCCACCCTGCCCCTGGAGAGTGAACGCGAGAAATCGTGAGGGGTAGGGGTAGGGTTCGCATGTGGTCCCCTAGGAAGGGCGAGCGAGGAGCAGGAGGAAGGCCGAGTGCGGTCCTCACGCGGTCACAGTGCAGCGCAAGCCGACTCCCACGTCGCTGCCCCAGCCCCCCACGGACCGACCTCCAGGCCTCCCCAGGCATCCGGCCGCCCTGGAGGTCTGGACCACCTCCCTCGGGCCAGTTCTGCGCCCCGACTCGTGTTTGTTGCCGCTCCCGAGGCCGGGCGAGGGCTCCCATGGGCCGAACACTGCCAAAATCCCGCCGCACCCATTTGTACTTGGAGCGTCGGCTCTCTGGGTCTCCTGCCCTGCTTGCCCTCTCGTAAGGGAGGAGAAACGCACACGGACAGAATTAATCGTCGGCTCCCAGGGAAATATGGGAAAGTATGGAACGTGGGAGGGACGACGAAAATCAACAAGGCAGGAAGACCAGGGGAATCCTGCGACGTGTGTGTGTGTGTGTACATTTAGTTGTGTGTACCTGGGCCCCTTCGCTCCCAGCCGGTGCGCCCCCCGCCCCTCGCCCCCCCCCCCCCGGGTGGCAGGCGCAGCACGAGGGCAGGGTGCAGTTCCTGGACCGCGCGGCCTTCCGCAGCGTGCGGCAGGCCGGGCGGCCAGCAGAGGGGGAGGAGTTGGAGGAGGAGGAGGAGGAGGAGGAGGGAGGAGGAGGAGGAGGTGGAGGGGAGGAGGAGGAGAGGAGGAGGAGGAGGAGGAGGAGGAGAGGAGGAGGGAGGAGGAGGAGGGGAGGAGGAGGAGGAGGAGGGGAGGAGGGAGGAGGAGGAGGAGGAGGGAGGAGGAGCAGGAGGAGGGAGGAGGGATGGGGAGGAGGGAGGAGGAGGAGGAGGAAGAGAGGAGGAGGAGGAGGAGGAGGAGGAGGAGGAGGAGGAGGAGGAGGAGGAGGAGGAGGAGGAGGAGGAGGAGTGGGAGGAGGCGGATGCCAGGGGCGTCGATAGTCGCCGAGCCCTTGGGGGGGGGGGAAGGAGAGGGGGCAGGCCGTCTATAGGCCTCCCAGGCGGGAGTCCCAAAGCGGGAACAAAACGGACTCCACACGGACAGAAACCGTGTGTCTTCGCATTCCTCATTCGAAGATCTTCTTAAGGGCGGGGCGATCGGTTCGATCACGATCATCTTGGCCTCCTAGATCAAGTTGTAGGAGGTGGGGTCGGAGGGTCCCGCCGCATCGCCGATGCATCGCCGATGCGGCTCGATGCGGAGCCCGACTTTGTCCACGCCGATGGCGCGGATGCGTCGCCGCGCCGATGCATGGGCGATGCGGCGCGGTCCTCCGACCTCAACTACTCGGACCCCATCCCTAGGAGACCTCTACAGGTCTTCTCAAAAGTCGGCGGGGCTTCTTAGACGCCCCCGGGCCTTCTGGGACGTGTCCTGCGTTGTCGGATGAGGCTTCCTTCGCACACTTCTCGGAAGGCCAGAGGCCGTCCGAGCCTCCTGAGAAGTCCCGCCCCCTCTCACTTCGCCCCCCCCCCGGGCCCAAGGCCAATACAGAGGGGGTGCATCTCGGAGCCCGCTGGGGGTCTGAGGTGGCCAAGGACCGGCTGCGGCCAGCAGTGCTCACGGGGGGGAGGCAGCTCGGAGCCTGCTGGGGGTCCGAGTTGGCCTGGCACCGGCCCCGGCCAGCAAGAAGGGGGTGGCGAGGACCGAGGCGCTAGGTTCGACAGGGTGTTGTTGCTTCTTTCTGCCTCGGGGAGGCTGCTTTTGGGCTCCGGGACCGTCACGAGCAGATACAGGGCGAGGGCTTGCACGAGGTGTCTGGGGGCAGATTTTGAGAGGGTTTGTCAGAACCCCGAATCATCAAGGGTAACTCGGGTCAGGGCTAACTCGGGTTCGTTTTTCGGGATTCCGAACCCGACTTACCCCGGACCCGACTTACCCCGGATAATTCGGGCGTCCAGAGCCCCGAATCATCAGGGGTAACTCGGGTCAGGGCTAACTCGGGTTGGTTTTTTGGGATTCCGAACCCGACTTACCCAGGACCCGAGTTACCCCGGATAGTTCGGGCGCCCAAGTTTGCCTGCTCTCGATGTCCATTCAGTTCCGACTCCCTGGCCGCCTCCAAGATGCATCGACGCCCAATCGCCCATTCATCGCCGGGAGGGGCCCGCTAGCGCACCCCGACCGGAAGCGTGCGGACTTGCCATGGGGGGCGCATCGCCGATCAGTCGGCGACGTATCGCCGATTCCAGCTCGATGTTTCCCCCCTGAGCTGGTCCCCCCCCTGTCGTTGCCTTCGGTAGCAAATCATGGGAGCCGTGTATACCACTGAAAGTAATTCCGTTCTCGGAGTGCGTTGGCGTCGACGAGCGTTTGGTAACACATGAGGTAGCGCATGCTTAGACCTCCATTAGCGTTGACTTGGCGTCGATAAGCGTCCGTTGCCCGGCGGTGGTTGGAAATAGCACTTTGTGGACTTCCAGGTCCCAGTCTACTTCTAGCGCCTTCCTCCTTCAAGCATCACCGATATCTTCCAATGTGCTTCGTTATTATGTGGGAGGGCCTGGACCCAATCTACTTGGTCCGCCTTCTTACTTCATGATTTGACCTACTTATTCCGACCGGCGTACAGCGTCGATTCAGCGTCGATTTTCGAAGAAGAAAAAACGCCATAAGCATAAACGTTTGGCGTTCAGCGCGGATTTCTTGGATCCGCGCTGGCCCCCCCCTGGCGGCGCCTCTGGCGCCGCGCTTGGCGCGCTTTGCGCGCCAGGGAGGGGGGTCCAGCGCAGATCCAAGACATCCGAGCGGAGCGCCACAAGTTTATGCTGATGGTTTTGTTTCCTTCCTCTAGACTTGCGAAAGCCAACAAGAGGGCACGGGAGGCTTCCATAAGCCGCCAACGAAGTTGCCCTTCAGGGGGGCTCTCAACGCAGCCCGTGGCGGCCCCACACACCGGCTTGGCAGCCAGGGCGCTGTGGTGCGAGAGCCACGCTCCAGGGACCAGGAGGCGCTCTGGACTTCGGGGGGGGGCTGTTTCTCGAAGAAGAAGAAGAAGAAAAAGAAAAAGCACAGAAACATACAGTTTCGGCGCCCCGCGAGGATTTCTCGCATCCGCGCGGGGGCCCCCCTGGCGGCGCCTCTGGCACCGCTCTCGGCGCGCCACGCGCGCCAGGGAGGGCGGCCCAGCGCAAATCCAGGAAATCCGCGCGGGCCGTCGAAAGTCTATGCTTATGAGTCTGTTTCGTCCTCTAGTTTCTCGGATCGCGGTCGGGGCGCCCATTCGTGGCGGAGACTCGCCGTGGCCGGAGAGGCCCCGGTCGTGCCGCACTCCGCGCTCCTCGTGGCAGCACTGCGGCTGCATGCCCCGGGAAGGCTTTTCTGTCCGTTTGGGCGCAGGAGGCCCTGGACCGGCCTCGGGGCCATCACAAGATCGGGTCGGGCGAAAGGGGGGGTTTGGGAAAGGGGGGGTTACGAAATCTGCTGCATGCAGCTGGTTTCGGCCCGACCGAGGGGCCCATTCCTCGATACATGAGCGCCTCCCGGCGCCGGGAGGCGCCGGGAAAATCAGCTACGCGAGCTGATTCTCAAACCCCCCCTTTGCTATCCCCCCCTTTCACCCGACCCGACAAGAGGACTCAGGATGCAGCGTCGGCCCTGGGGTTATGATGTTCCAACCTACTTTAGCCTCTGATCACCAGAAAGAATTTCGAGCGCGCCCGAAAACTCGAGGGTTTTCACGTGTCGAGCCCTGGGAAACACTGTTTCGACACTCTTTCGACACTCTTTCGAAACCTTTCCAGGGGAGGGGTCCAAGACTTCTTTGGGGTATACAATGAGAGACAATCCCTGCGTCGGGGGTATGGAGCCGAGGGCTGGAGACATACCCTGACCTCCGTGGCAGGCGGGAAGTGAACCGCCCTGGGCGTTTACTCAAAAGCTCTGCCCTGTTCGATCGATACCTTCCCGGGGTGCATCTGTGAGGGTGTCTCCTAGGGAGGCGCGCCCTGCCTGTTTTGTGGCCTGGCCCCCCCAGAGCTGCGCGGCAAGTGGGCCTGGGCCTCCAAGACTCAGGAAGGGACAAAAAAACACACACAATTAATCGGCGATTCCCCAAAAATATTGGAAAATATGGGAAGAGGGGGGGAAGACAGAAACCCAGAAAATATGGGGAATCTTTTCATTTGTATATTTATTTGTGTGTCCCAGTTCCCCTTCAAATAATCGGGGGCACCGAAATGGCCACGGAACGAAGGGGTGCGAAGACCGACGGCACTTTCTGTTACTGTGGAACATGACTCGCTGTCGGTGTCGCCGCAGACGTGGTCCGTTTGAGACAGAAGGCCGCCTGCCGAACACCGGCCGCTGTCGGGTTTCCGCACCATTGGGTATTGGGCATCGTGTTTTGTTGGTCATGCCCATTTTTTTGGTTGACCCAAAAGAGGATCCAGCGAAAAGGTGGTGGTGCAACAGATTTGGTGCAATAGATTTGTGGTGTTGCGGGGTGCGCAATGCACTCTGGGGCTCAAATGTATTGCTGGATTCTCGTGTGCAATGCATTCGTTGCAATACAATGCAATACGAATCTCTGGCGCAGTACATGCGCAATACAATCGCCCAAAACCTATTGCACCACCCCCTTTCAGCTGGATCTCCTTTTTGGTCAACCGAAGTTCCCGGCGTCCGTCCTCGGAGGGGGCGGGGCCGCTGGGAGGCCAGGCAAGGCGGCGCTTGCGGCGAGCGGAGCGCGACCCTGCAGGGTGCAGGGTGCTCCGGCTTCGGGCTGCGCACGGACAGCCCCCCGCAGACACTCCCGGCTGGCCTCGACGTCCTGGCGCCCCCGGGGCGCGGAGCTCCACATGGGCGATGGGGCGCCCTGAGATCCTGGCGTTGCAGTTTTTCCCCAACGGGCGTTTTCTGGCCTCGTGATCGGGCCCGGGGACCCTCACGGATCGAGCCGTCCTTGAAACATGGCGCAGAACGATGGGGTCTCGGGCTCTGGTCGTGATCTTTCACGGTGTTATTATTTTCAGGACAGACACACTTAATCGTCGATTCCCAGGAAAATATGGGAAAATATGGGAAGTGGGGGGAAGACAAAAACCCAGAAAATATTGGAAAATATGGAGAATGTTTGTATTTGTGTGTATTTATTTGTGTGTCCTGGGGCCCCTTCATATTTTTTCGCAGTGTAGGATCTCAGGGTGTTGAGGCCGCCCCGCACCCACGCCTCTTGGGGCCCGCTGGGGCTCGGGGGGGCCCTTGCGGGGGCCAGCCCCGGAATCGAGGAGGAGGCGCCCGGATTAAAGCAATCCTGCCGACGGAGATTTGGGTCAGTCGACGCCGACGACGACGGCGACGTCGCCGACGCCGACGACGACGCCGACGCCGACGACGACGACGACGACGAAGGTTGCGACGCCGACGCCGACGCCGACGACGACGACGGTCTGGACGCCCCCAGGCGGCCGACGCCCTCAACTCTGGGGAGGTGCCGTGCAGCGAGGGCGCCGCACCCGCCGCCCCGCCCCGCCTTGCCTGCCCCGGGGAGGGCCGAGGGACTCTCTGGGCGTGCACTGGAGCCCTCTCGTGTGCTCCTGCGGCTGCGCCAGGTGGATCTGCTTGACCCAAGAGGGGTCCAGCTGAAAGGATGAGGAGGAGGAGGAGGGTTTGTACGGTTGCAATAGTTCTTGGGCGTGGAGTACATTCAGGTGCGCATATTATTGCTGGAATTCCGCGTGCAACACATAAGGTGCAGGACAATGCAGTAAGTTTCTCCGGCGCAGTGCATTTGCAATACAATTACCCCAAACCTATTGCACCGCCCCTTTTCAGCTGGACCCCATTTCGGGTCAACCAGAGTAGAGAACATACAGTCGGGATTGTTTTGGCAACGCCTCGTTCCTTTGCATTTTTTCGCTGAAAACAGCTTATGTAGCGGTTGTATTTTTCTCGCGACTTCGGAGCCCAAGGACCCAAGAAGCGAAAACATTATCATAAGCATCAAATTGTCGCGGCCTCCTTGACGTCGCCTCTGGCGCCGCCCCTGGCGCGCTCCGCGTGCCAAGGGGGGGGGTCCAGCGCCGATCCAAGCAATCCGCTCGGAGTTCCGGCAGGTTACGGTCGGGAACTGTTGGATAGCGTTTCGTTCTGCCGGTTCCGGCCCACCGCTCGCCTATGGTCATTGAGGTCGTGTAGTCGAGTCTGTCAGTGTTGCGGTATGAGTTGCTCTGTCTTGCTTGAGCTGGGGTGCCAGTGGCACATGTGTCCGTACGAGCTGCGTGTGTATTGCTTGCGGTCGTGCGTAGCAGTGTACCAGGCCAAGTGTAGTTGACGTATGTGTTGGCTTGTTGGTCTGCCCGTCAAGTGTATTGCCCCATGTTCTGGTTGAGCTTGAAGATCATGGTGCTCGCATTCGTGCATCACTCTGGCCATAATAACGCTTCTACGTATTTGCGTAGTCTCAGCAGTTTTAGTGCATCTTTGTTGATCTATGTTTGACGTGGAGTGGAGTCATCTGCTGTGATGCACTCTGCATCCGCTGCGTGAAGGCGGTTAGTTATGATTTGATGGTGGTCGTTGATTGGTGTATCCCATGGTGGAGGTGGACGTGTGTCGAGAGGGTTGCAAGTCGTGCTTGCAACGCAGGGCCCTGCACCTTGGTTGGATTGTAAGGTGGTGGGTGCTTGTGCTGTGACTTGACGTGATGTCTTTCATGTTCGATGGCCACGAATATGGGGCAGCGTTGTTTGTTGTGTGTTGCGGAGTCGTGTTGGTGGTCCACGTATTTGCCGTCCATGAATGGCAGGCAGTCGTTGCCGATACTTGTGTAGTCTCTCCTATGCTTGGCTGTCTTGCCGTTGGTCGTCTCCTTCTTCTTCAATGTATGGATAGGCTCGTGGCTTATGGCCGCGTTGGCGCATTTGAGGTTGTGTGTTGCCGCAGTGAGCCGAACTTGTGCTACATTGTCATTCTCTCCTGGTTGCTGGTAGGAAGGCGTTGGGAAGGCTGCTCATGCCCAGAGTGATGCTCGTGTTAATACGTGCGGTGAAGCCTGCTAGGATGATTGGGGGAGGCCGTTTCCTGGCTAGCTCGTGAAATGTGTCCCACCATCTAGTGGTGTGTCTTGTGCCGTGTTGGGTGTGAGGTGCATGTGCTACATAGACGGTCTCGCTGAGGAGGGGTGTGGAGGGTCAATGACGAGTAGTCGGAGTAGCGAGTGGAGTACTCGAGCATGCTTGTACTTAAAGTATAGCTGTCGTCTTTGTATAGTCGCGTGTGGGATGATTATGATGTTTAGCAGGGTGCATCCGAGCTGAGATGGGTGTCGAGGCCTAGCCAATTGTGTATGCTGTGATGTAGTCACTCGTTGCTGTGGTCTTCTGTATCCCCACTAGGTGCACCTTCTGTAATCATGCTTGTGCTCGTAAGTGCTGTCCTCGACTCTTGTGGTACATGCTGTGTCGATCATGTAGTTGCTGGCCGTCGCTGGTGGTATTCACATTCGCACTTTGGTCATTGGAAGTTGCCAGCTTGAGGTGAGTTGCCGTGGTAGTCATAAAGTGCGTGCTGTGGGTATGCGTAGTATTATGAGACGCATGTCTGGCTGCTTTTTGCTCTTCTGTTTGTTCTGCGGTTCTGTGACACATGTGTGCGCTCGGCAGTGGAAGCCGTCAGTCTGTATCAAAGGGTATGCACAACAGTCAGTAGTGTGATCTTTCTGGTGAGTAGTCATGTTTGTCAGTAGTGTTGCTATGTTCTAGTTTGGCTGCGGGAACCTCGAGTCGGCAGCCGTCGTGAGTTCACTGCTGTGTACGGCAGCGTGCTCTTTACAAGTGTGTCGGTTAGGTCGTTCCATGGATTGTCGCCGTTTCCACGGATGTGGTGTGGTGTAATGAGATGGGGCCTTCGTGCGTGTTGGCATAGTACTTGAGATATCCTTGTTATGGCGTCAGTTCTGCGTTTGTGTCAGAATTTAGATTGCACTAGCTGTGTGTGTCCGTATGTATATGTTTGTGGAGGTGTGGGGGCTTCTGTGTGACGTAGATGATACTGTCGTAGTCGATGTTGTCATTAATTCGTGCGGGATGAGATTTTGCCCGTGTAGCAACCATGGAGAATTGGCATAGGCTCGTAGTGCTGCATGACCGCGAAAGCCAATGCCGTGTCGGGCTTGATCTGTTGAAGTTAGACGTCTGGGCAAGTCAAGGGAACAGCGACGTTCTGTCTAGGCTGGCTGTAAGCTTGTAGCGTTGCTTGCTTAGCTGGGTGCGCCCCTGGGCGATGGCACGCCTGAGCGTCCTCTGGTCTTGGGTGACGCCCCGGCGTGCCATTGCCCATAGGGTTCTGGGCGGTGGTGGCCTTCGTTTTTCCTATGGTACGCGTCAGACCCTGACGTCCTCGCGCCGTGAGAGGACCACGTCGGAGGGACTTGGCAGCTCCCTCTCGGACCCCGAGAAACGGGGCCGGGCCGCGCTCCAGGACAGTCAAACGATGACCCAGGACGGCACGCCGGTCCCCGGGAAGGGGCCTGGGCCTTTGGGCAGCGACGTTGCGACAAGCACCACGGCGTCGGCTGTCTGTGGAGCGACCCTTCGCCGGAGTGCCTTCGGACGTGGCCCACGCCCGGGCCTTCCAGGAGGGCTGAAAAAGAGCACCAGGACGTCGACGCCCTACTTCCTGCCAAGGTTTGAGGCAGTCCAGACAGGTCTATAGGTCTGGAGTGCTGTGTTTTAGCACTCTGGAAGGTCAGGGGGGGGGTCCCCCGATCGCTGAGCGCGTCGCGGTGATAGCAGCGGCCTGCATTTGCATGCGGCCGTGGCGGTCCCCTGACGGCCGCGCACCCAGGGGTCCATTCCTGCGCAAGGCCACTCTTGCGCTTGGCCGACCCTCTGGAGGCATCCGGAGACCTCGAGGGAGCTCCAGAGAGCGTCGGAGACCACTGGGGAGTTTTGGAGGAGGAGGCGGAGGAGGGGATCATCACCGCTGGCATGTGTCATGGCATTTGGGCACTCTCCCTGTGCGCACGTGGCCCACGTCACCAAAACTGGGCCCGCCTCGGGCTTCTGGTCAGGAAGAGCACCCGGACCGCCGGGCCGACCTTGAGAAAATCGTGCGAGAGGCGATCGTTCTTTGGCATCGCGTCTTTGCGGTGGAAGCTGGCGGAGGGCCGGCGGAAGTGAGATGGCGGCGGGTCCGCGGGAGGAAGCGTGAGGGCGGAAGTCGGTGAAAGCAGCCGTCCGCGGCAATTGAGGGGGCTGAGTGAGAATGGGCGGGACTTCTCAGAAGGCTCGGAAGTCCCCTGGCATTCTGAGAGGTTCCTGAGCCTTCCCCGAAGACAGGGACAACAACTTCTCAGGAGGCGCGAAGGCTTCTGAGGAGTCCCGCCGCCTTCTGAGAAGGCCTTCTGCAGCTCATGTTTAACCCCCACTATTGCCGCCGAAGCAGCGAGGCGGCAACACTTTTGTCGACCGAGGGCTTCTGGAAAATCTGCCAGCATGGGCAGGCGGGGTCCTAGCAGATGAGGTCGGAGGATCGCGCCGCATCGCCGATGCATCGACGATGCGGCTCGATGTGGAGCCCGTGTTTGTCCACGCCGACGTCGCCGATGCATCACCGACGTCGCCGATGCATCGCCGATGAATCACCGATGCATCGATGATAATGCATTGGAGATGCGACTCAATCCTTCGACCCCGTCTGCTCGGACCCCATCTAAGAGGCCTCTAGGTTCTGGTCCTCCTGCTCCTCCTCCATTTGCCTCCTCCCGCCTCTGGCCTTCAGCCTGCCTCCCTCCTGGCTTCTGTCGTCGTCGCTGTCGTCGTCAACCTCGTCGTTGTCGTTTTCGTCGGCCCTGCACGTCTTCGTCGTTGCCTCTGTCGCCGTCGTCCTCGTTCTCGTCCCTGTCGTCGTGCTCGTGGTCGTGATCAGCGTCGACGTGGTCGTCCCTGTCGTCGTCGTCCCCGTCCTCACCGTCCTCGGCGGCGCCAGTGATCAGCCGTGGAATCGGCAGGGATGACCCTGCCCCCCCGTTGCCGAGTGTCTCCTGCGGGATGGACGTGGGGAGGAGGAGGGGGGGGAGATCGAGCAGGGGGGGAAGATCGAGGAAGGGGAGGAAGATCGAGGGGGGGAGATCGAGGAGGGGAAACAAATCAAGCTATGTGCGCTTGCGTCATATCTGCCGTCCTACCCCTCCCCATCCCTTTCCATGGCGTAGATTTCCTCTCGATTCGTATAGTCGGATGTCGAGCAGGGCAATGATTCCGAGAAGTTGCGCGATGCATCGTAGAGCACGGCGTAGCAGGGCGCAGAAGAACACGGTAGATCGTAGTATGCCATTGCATGGCGTGATTTGCATCACAAAGCATTGCAACGCAAATAAAGGCATCGCACAGCGGCACATAACAGAACATGTAATAGCATGGCGTTGAAGATCAAAGCGTAGCACGGCATAGCATGGTGTGGCACTGCGTAGCCAAGCATTGCATATCCTAGCATTGCAAGTGAAGGCATGGCATCGCACAGCCGATCACCACAGCATTGCATTACATGCCGTGGCATGAGAATGGAAATAATGACGCCAGCGCTGCAGCGTGAGCACGATTCGGAACGAGTGGAAGCGCGGAAATGAGGCCAGCGCTGCAGCGGGAGCACGATTCGGAGCGAGCGGAAGCGCGGAAATAAGGCCAGCGCTGCAGCGGGAGCACGATTCGGAACGAGCGGAAGCCCGAAAATGAGGCCAGCGCTTCAGCGGGAGCAACATTTTGAACAACAGCCTAAGCGAAAACCCAATTCCCAGGAATCCTGCGTAAAAAAACAATACGCGGAGGGGGGCTGGACATTTTCAGGATGTCATCAGGGGAGAGAGGAGAGTAGTATTCATATTGTGTAGGTGTCGAGGAGGTGGGAAGGGTCCAGGTGGAGCAAGGAAAGGTCAAGGACGGAGGGAGGAGGTAGGAGGGAGGGACGATCGAGAGGGGGAAGAATCAGGTCTCATCTTGATTCGACCGATCCACTACAAGTCGGAGAAGAACAATTTGCATCATCATGAGCTTTCTGCGCTCCGAGGAACAGATTTCTTGGATCCGTGCTGGGCCCCACCCCAGGGGCGCCTCCAGCGCCGCCCGCTGGTGCGCTCCGCGCGCCAGGGAGAGGGGTCCAGCGCAGATCCACGACATCCGCGCGGAGCACCAGCAGCTTTGCTCAGGCCGTTTTTCCTATCCCAACAGTGTCGAGGTCACCTGGCTGTATCCAGCTCGACCTCGGCTTCCCTGAGATCTGACGCGGGCCGATGCCTGCGTGGCGCCGCCAAGCAACCCAGCGCGGCCCATCTGATTCGACTCGGCCTTGGTGCGGCCCGATCCGAGGCACGTCCAGAATCGATCCGACATCCCAAGTCGACAGGCTTCCTGGGCGCAGGATGGTCCCGGCGGAGGAGGAGGAGGAGGAGGAGGAGGAGGAGGAGGAGGAGGAGGAGGGGGAGGAGGAGGAGGAGGAGGAGGGGGAGAGGAGGAGGAGGAGGAGGAGGAGGAGGAGGAGGAGGAGGAGGAGGAGGAGGAGGAGGAGAGGTGGCCAGCGGAGGTCCCCCGGCACATGGGCCCAAATGGGCCCCCTCCTTCGGTAGCAGATCATGGTAGCCTTGTGTACCCTCGTGATTTTGTCTTTAGCGTCGACTAGCGTCGATTGGCGTCTGGGAGTCGATGAGCTAGCGCCGATTCGGCGTCGGGTAGCGTCCATCAACGTCGACGTAGCGCCGATGCGCGCCGATTTAGCGTCGATTCGCGTCGATTCGCAAGGGCCGACAAGATGGTGTGCAAGGCTCCCACGAGTTGCCACCGAACCCTCCCACAGTCTGTCTGTTTCGATCCGTGTGCTTTCCCTCGAGCTCGGCCTGAATGGGGCCCGCTTCGGAGGAGGAGAAGGAGTGGGAGGAGGAGGAGGAGGAGGAGGCGGAGGAGGAGGAGCAGGAGGAGGAGGAGGAGATGGAGAGGAGGAGGAGGAGGAGTAAGAGGAGGAGGAGGAGGAGGAGGAGAGGATGAGGAAGATAAGGAGGAGGAGGAGGAGGAGGAGGAGGAGGAGGAGGAGCAGGAAAGGAGGAGGAGGAGGAGGAGCAGGAAAGGAGGAGGAGGAGGAGGAGGAGGAGGAGGAGGAGGATTTTTTTTTCCCCTGGGGCTTCAACCACCTTCACTGTCCCGCATTGGGGCTTGCATCCAGGCTGCACATGGCGCTTGCAGCCTGCAACAAGAAAAGGCGCCTGCAGTCACCCACAAACAGTTGGGTGAAAGGAGGCGACGAGGCGATGGCAGTCTCGAATCCCTGAAGGATTTTTTGTACCATCCAGCCAGAGGCAGAGTTGAACTCTCCGCGCCGTGCGCGGGGCCGGGGAGCAACGGTGCGAGGGTCACTAACGGCGCACCGCCGGGCAGTCCCCACTCGCACCACGCCCCCCGCTGGGTAGACAAACCCACCCCCTGAAGGATAGAGAACACGATGCCAAAAGCCTGTCTGGACAAAGGTGAGATCTGTGCAACACCTTCGACCAGAACAAAACAAAATAGAGAGCGGCTATTAATCTGAGTCGTCCTGGTCAGCTTTAGGAATTTGAGCTGGGGACGACGGAGCGGCGCCAGCCGCGATGCAAAGACGACGAACCCTGGCCTGGAACTCGCGTGCCTTCTCTTCCTCCCTCGAAAGACCTGCCACCTGGCAGCTGGCGGAAGAGGAGGAGGGGGCACGGGTTCACTCACAGCCTCGGGCAAACCGTCCTGAAACAGATTAGAGCCGTCACGAAGATTCACTCCCAACAGCACCACCACCCCCTTCCTCTTAGGGTGACGGCTCTTGCAGATCTGCTGCCACGCCCAGACTCCGAACTTGCTGGGAGGGGGGTCGCAGCGAGCAGCCAGCCCACGAAGAGTGCCGTGGGAGGAGTAACACTTACACTTCATACAGATCACAAGCTCAGACCCGTCGCTACACGGGAACATAACACACTTGTGCTGAAGGGCGGTGAGCTTGTCGGCACTGCAGGCTTTTAAACCGGAACAACGACCAGGAATGGGCTTCGAACCGTCCCGAGGCCGACGAATCTGGAAACACCTAGAGCAGCGCCAAAAACCTTCAAACCTAAACCACTTGTGAACGTCGCCTGAAGCAGCTCTAGGCACGCTCACACCAGGGAGGTAGGGCACATCTTTGATCGAGCTGAGAGCAGCAAACTCTGGCAGCAACTTAGCCGCGAGCTTGCAGGCTGCCCTAGCAAACTTCACACTCTCATTTGCTTCTTCCAGCACATTAGAATCTGAGGGATGGAACGCAAGGGCCTCCTTAGCCCCTAGGTCGGCCAAGTGGTTCCCTAGACGATCGGCTTCCTCCTGAGCAGAGATGCCTTCCTCAGACAAAGACTGGTGAGCCTTAATTTTGAGCACTTCACGAATGTGACGACGCTCGGGCCTAGATAACAGCTGAACAAAGACACCAGAGTACAAACGTTTGAAAAAAGTTTGAGCAACTCTTGGAAGCTCATGCTGGGTAACCACGTTGGCACAATCAGTGATGATCGTGCTGGGGCCAGTGAGACTCATGACCGCTCCCCAGTATCCCGAAAACTCTCCAGCTTGAGGGGTCTGGGGGAGCGGGGCCCACACAGGGCATCTCATAGTACACAGCAGCTCATCTTCGTCAGAAAACAAAACAGCACACCAGGACGCACGGTTCAGCTCTTTTATAACGTGCCGAGAGCAAGAACCGTCAACAAAAACTTTCCCCTGAAAATTAAAAACATTGTCAGAAGGCGGGTCCCCACGCCACGAGACGTCCCAGGAACCCTCTTCGAGCGGGGGGGGGTGTTCGTCACCAGGATGAGCCAGGATGCCTCGGGTAACCAGAGTCAAACGATGTCTTCCCTGCGAAACGAAGTCCGTCACCCCGTCGACGATATCATCCCCCACAGCTTCACGACGTTTGGCGTCCAAACAGGGACAAACCCATAACCTGTGGCACATAGTGTCACGAGCCTTCCCACACAACTCACAAAACTCTGGGAACTCGTACCCTTTGGACCTGGCGTAAATGCGGGTCCACACCTCACCCGTGCTCCAGGCACGGATAATGCCCTTTTCCAGCGGAGAAAAACGTTTGGTCGCTAGAGCTTCATGGACGACATCGAGGCAGCCTCGACCAGGGAGAAAAAGCTTGCCTCCTATCATCCACTCCAGCTGTCTGAAGACCGCCTCCATCGCGAGACGGCGCACGAGAGCAGGCGACAGGCACAGCAACGGCAGCTCCACGCCGCGATCGTCGATCAGCGTGGAGGAGGAGGAGGAGGAGGAGGAGGAGGAGGAGGAGGAGGAGGAGGAGGAGGAGGGGGTGGGCCCGGGTCCGTCCCGTCTGGAGCCGGGGGGGGGACGGTGGCCCTGGGGCAGGGCTTTCGGGGGGCCGCGCATGGGAAAGGTCACCTCGACGGACGCCCGGGAGCACCACTCGGAAGCCTCGATATCCGGCAGTTTCCGCCTCGTCCTCTCGTCTCGCCCCGACGGCCTTCCCCTCGATATCCAGCAGTTTCCGCCTCGTCCTCTCGCCTCGCCCCGACGGCCTTCCCCCTCCGCCCAGAGGCGTCTGCGCCACCTTCTCGGAGGACTTCCAGGACCGTGCCCCCCCACCGCGGGGGGGGGGGCTGGACATTCAGGGACTTCTCCTGGGGCCCTCCTGATTCAATGGATCTGTTCGAATCCAGTTCGCCTCAAGTTCGGTTCCAGTTCGACTCGAGTTCGACTCAAGTTCGACCCAGGTGCGACTCAGGTGCGACTCAGGTTCGACTCAAGGCCGGCTCCGACGCAGCTTCGACGCACGAGCGGAGCGAGTGCCTCCAGGAAGGTCCCCAGAATGAGCATCCGAGGAGACGCGGGGGCAGGCAGGCATGGGGGGGGGGGAAGTCATTGCCAACGTTAGGGGGGCATAGGCCAAGGGGGGGACACATCGGCCACCAAATCGCCCGCGGGGGGGGGGGGCCAGGCATGGGGGGGGGGGAGCCAGGGCCACTGTCAGGGGGGTGTAGGCCCAGCGGGGGTCACATCGGCTCCCGAACCGCCCACTGCTCACCGACAGGGGCCCGAAAACCATGCCTGCCCAGGACCGTGCGGTTATGCTACCGATAGCCTGTCGCCGATCCGGTTTTCGGCGACGTATCGCGTATTCCAGGTCGATGTTTCCCTGCCTCCTCGTCCTGTGGACCTTCTGAGGTCCTGTTTCCGCTACGGCTGGGCCCCCCTCGAAGGCATGGTAAAAACGT
>CAUYUJ010015932.1:190111-205111 GCA_963575745.1 Prorocentrum cordatum | reverse complement strand
TGGATGTAGGTCGTTTTAAGGATTCTTTCTCGCGCCGTCACGCAAGGTCGACAGAGGACGAATGGCACAGACACGGTTTTGTTCCCCGCGTGCTCTGTGAGATCAGTTGTTACGCTCACATTGCCAAAATCACGAAACATCGCGACCAGAGCTCTCGAGCCCGAGCCTTCTGCGGCATTTTTCGAGCTGGATCGATCTGTGATGGTCCTGGGGCCGAAAGCGAGCGAAGACGCACTGTGGGAACACAAGCACAACGCCCAGATCTCAGGGCGGTTGTGTCGCCTGCATGTTGATGCACGAGTCGTTCGTATTTGGCTCGTGCGCATTCGGAGCTTGATGCTGCCCTGACTTTCTGCGTGCGCGCGTCGGCCGATGGTGCCACTGCAGAGATGGGCAGCTGCGCTGAAAGCCGCCTCCCTGGCACCAGCCGCGGGTGTCACTGTCGTCGTGGGGAATGAGGCGGCAGACTCGGAGGAGGGCAAGCCGAGACCACGACGCCCCTGCCTAGCGTTAAGACGGGCCTGGCCTTCTACAGGAGGAGTATTCAAACATAGTCAACACATCAACTGGGGACGATGTTTTATGATATTGTTCTTGACATTTTTGGGTTGGTATGTTTAAAACTATGTTCAAATTGTTCGTCCAGAATCCGCATGTAGGAGGACATGCCCGACCTAAGCCTAGTGCTCCTCGTCCTTCTTTGGCCTCCTCGAGGCTTCTCGTCGCCACGGCTGGAACCGCCGCAAATCAATTGTCATAATGGTCCCTGGAAGGGGTTGGGACCGATTTTGCGAGGACTTGGGCTGGACGTGTGAGCCGCCTTTGTCTCTTCTGGCCCTGCTCCGACAGACGCCGACAGTATCGTCAGCGCGCTGACCTACGCGTACCTTCTAGATCAAGGCGGTGAGCGTGCATTGCCCATCGTTGCGTGCAACCGCGCGGACATGCGCCTTCGTTCAGAGACCGTCCTTCTGCTGCAGTTGTGCGGCGTGGACTCGGCGAGCCTGATTTTTCTGGACGATCCGCAGGCGAAGGAACTGCTCGAGCATGCGAACAGAGTTGTGCTGGTCGACCATAACAAAGCAACCGGCCTAGTGGCTGACATCGCAGCAGGACGGGTCGCTATCATCGTCGACCACCATAAGGACCTCGGACAGCATACTAACGTGACTGGGCCTGCTCGGAACATCGCCTTCAAAGACGCGAAGGCCACTGCTGGCAGCTGCTGCACCCTGGTGGCCGAGGCTTTTTTGGAGAGCCCGTCCGGCAGGGCACTGCTGGCATGCGAGAACGGATCAGCTGCGAGGGCGCTGCTTGGAGTCATACTTATCGACACGGTTGGTTTGGAACAGAGGTTCCAGAAGGTCACACCGCGTGATGTCGTTGCCGCCGAGAGTCTCCAGAGCTTGGCGCCAGCGCCAGCGAGTGACGAGCTGTTCAGGCAGCTGGATGCCGCGAAGTTCGACGACAAATTCTGGGAACAGTTGGGGGCAGACCAGTGCCTGCGATACGACTACAAGCGTTTCGAGGCAGGCGGGAGGGCTTTGGGGCTCTCGAGTGTTCTCTGCAGCCTGCATGCTCTGGTGGGCAAGGCGGGCTGGGCCGAAGAGTCCGCCAGGTGGGCGCAGGGCGTGGACCTCTTTGGAGTCCTGTCGAACAGGAAGTGCAAGGACGGCGTCGCGCGGGAGCTCTTACTGATGAGCTCCGACGGCGGCGCCCTCGCCTCCGAGGCGGCCCAGTACGCCGCCCGCTTCGAGGACCCAGTGCTGTCGCTGCAGCCCCTGCCGCTGCCGGAGGGCGGCCCGCCCGGTGCCCTCGCCTTCAGCCAGGGCAACTCCGCCGCGAGCCGCAAGCAGGTGGCTCCGTGCCTGAGCGCCTTCCTCGAGTCCACCGCCGGCGGCGCGGCGCTGTGAGGCCCCTCCCGCAGAGGGCGCTGCCGGCGTGCCAGCAGCACGGCCCGTGGGCGCCGTGCCCGGCGGGAAAACAGTGGGGACCATTGCGCGGTGCCCGCGGCTCCCATGGGGTCGCCCCGCTGCCCAAATCCAGGATCCATCTTCCCCCGGTGGAGGCGACTCCCCGTACGTTGGTGCTGGTGCCCAGTTCCGCGCCTCCAACATGGGGCCCGCCCGTGTGCAGAGGAGGAGGAGGAGGAGGAGGAGGAGGAGGAGGAGGAGGAGGAGGAGGAGGAGGAGGAGGAAGTGAACGACGGGGAGGACGAGAAGGAGGAGGAGGAGGAGGAGGAGGAGGAGGAGGAGGAGGAGGAGGGCGACGAAGAGGGCCCGCCCATGGGCCCGTGAGGCTCCTGCACGGTGCCCGCTGCGCTCCCCTGCGGAGGCGCCGCGCTCCCGCGCACGAGCGAGTTTCCCTGCCTGGCAGCCACCCCCCCCGCCGCCCCCTTCCCTCCGCCGCCGTTTCGGCCAGCGCTGGGCCGAGAACGGGGTGCAAGCGAGCCTCGACTTGCGTGAAGGTCGGGTTTCCTATCGGGCCCCGCCATGCCCACGCCCCCCCCCCTCGATTTCGGACGCAACTCCTGGGAGGTCAGATTCTGACTTTTCCCTGGTCAGGAATCCGGCTCAATCTGGCTTAATCCGGCTTGATCCTGCTTCATCCGGCTTAATCCCGCTTGCTCCGCCTTAATCCCGCTTCATGCGCGGCCGATTCCGGCGTAGCAGCCCCCCAATGGGGCTCAATCCTCCTTAATCCTTCCGACGAAGACTTCCCAGCAGTTGCCTCCGAACTCCATGCAAGCTAGCTTGCCTGACTCTGAAGCCGCCTCCGGCGGCTCTTGGGAGAGGCCCCTGGTCGCACGGCAAGGCGGCAGGAAGCGCCCTCTCCCGCCTCGGACCCCCGCGGTGCCGAAGTGTGGCGGCCCCCCGCAGCAGGCCCCGAGGGCTCCAGCTCCTGGGCAGGACTGGGTCGAGCACTCGACTGCTCGTCTGGGGGCCCCCCTGATCGGGGGGGCCCCCAGACGGTGCGGTGACCACACTGATGACCCTCAGGACGTGTGTTTTAGCCCAAGCGTGCCGGGGCCGTCGTTCGACACATGTTATCGTTGCTGCTTTTTTGGGGGCTCGGGGGGCCGGTTTTTCCGGCCCCGGGACCGCCACAACCGGACCTGGTGCGAAACATTCAGGAGGGGAAAAAACACACAGACACAATTAATCGGCGATTCCCAGAAAATATGGGAAAATATTGGAAAATATGGGAAGTGGGGGGGAAGACAAAAACCCAGAAAATATGGGAAAATATGGGGGATATGTTTATTTGTGTGTATTTATTTGTGTGTCCCAATTCCCCTTCAAACATTGCGCCAGACGGACCCCGGGAGGGGCCTGGGGATAGATTGCTTGCGGATTCGGCTCCATACCCCCTCCTTGCCGATGCAAGCGCATGTTGGCGCCAGCACACGTTCTGAGGATCATCGACCACTCCGTGTGGCGAGTGTGGGGCTTCGGGGTCACCGCAGGGTTTTGGGACTCTCGGGAGCCGTTCGCCGCGAGGACGTTTTTGGGCGACTGGTGCCTCTCAGGTCCCACAGACGTGCGGTGACGGACCGTGCGGTGAGGTCTGTGGGGATTCCGAGGGCACCGCGCGGCCCAAGGAGACACGGCCCGAACACACATCGTCGGAGGTCCGCGCCGATTGCTTGCATCTGCGCTGCGCTGCCCCTGGAGGCGCCTCTCGGCGTCGCCCCCTGGCACTTGCCGCGCGCCAGGAACTCCGAGCCGGACCGTCGACAGGTCGTGTCAGCTGTTATTATTCTTCTTCTTCTTCTCCTTCTTCTTCTTCTTCTCCTTCTCCTTCTTCCTCTTCTTCCCCTTCTTTCACCGAGCGCGCGCCGCTACTCGCGAAGTGCCCACTCGCAGACGCCAGAAGCAGCCAGACCTTCCGCCGCGTCGTGGGTCGCAGGATCCTGCGCTGGCGGATCCAGGCCCTCTGCGAGGCAGCTCTTCTGCGAGCAGTGGGACGCGCTTGCCTTTGCTTCCTCTGCACCAGGGGCAACGTTGCGGGGGGTATGGGCTCGGGGGGCCAGGAAGGGGGCGATACATCGACCCCCCCATCGCCCGCTCGTCGCCGAGCGGAGGGGGGCCGCACAGCCCGCCGCGCATGGGGGGACGTGGTGTGCTCGGCGCTCGTGGGCCTGCCGCCGATTCGTCGGCGACGCAGCGCGCGCAGCCTCGACAGCTCGTGCGGATGCAGTTGTGCCCTCTTCCGGAGCACACCGGAGCGGCAGGAGGTGGGGAGTCTGGCGAGACACCGCTCGTCGTCGGCGTCGGCGTCGGCGTCCTCGGCGGCGGCGTCGTCGTCGTCCTCGTGGTCGTCGTCATCGTCGTCGTCGTCCGCCACACAGCCCGCCTCCGCTGCCTGCCTGGCCTCCGCTTCCTCGTAGGTCCGCCCTCCTGCCTCAGACTTCCAGGGCCTCGAGGTCCCAGGTTTTCGCACGTCCTCGTCGGGTCTCGGCGGCTGTCCACCCTCGGGATGCCCTGCATCGGCTGCCCCTCGCCGAGAGGCGTCCGGGTGTGCCCGCGTCGTCCCGAGCGGCCGCGTTGGTCTTGGGCCTCAGGGCAAGACGTAAGTCGGGCATGTCCCTCTACAGGAGGAATACTCATGACTATTCATGTTCCTCTACAGGAGGAATGTTCATGACGACCTTAGTCTGGGGACGACGTTTTGAATGCAGTACTTTTGATCATGTTTGGGTATGTTTTGGGCATGCTTTATTTTTTCATGTACAACATCCGCCTCTAGGAGGACTCGCCCGACCGAACCTCAGGAGCCCGCGACTGTCCACATCGCCACCCTCGCCCTGGAGGCGCCAGCAAACCTCGCGGGCGGCTTGGGCACAGACCTTCGTGGCGGGAGCTCCCGGCCGATCCGAGGCCGCGCTTCGGTGCTGACTGCTCCCGACCTCTATAAAGGTCTGGACTTTTGCACGCACCCCCTCCTCGTCGCCGTCGTGGTCGTAGTTGTTACTCGTTGTCGTGGTCGCTAACTACTCGTGGTCGCTGACTACTCGTAATCGTCGTCGTCGTCGTCGTCGCTGCGCGGCGGGTGACGCGGAGGAAAAAATGATTGTCCATTTGTGGTGGGGCCCCAATCCGTCCACAAGGGCGTGGGAAAGGAGATTTCGTCTCCACTCTTGTGGGGGTTCCCTGAAAACTCGACTAGGCGTAAGAGTGACCTTTCGCCGGAGCGACCTCTGGTGCGGACCCAATGGGGTCCCGCGATCGCCGAACTCGAGGCGGCAGTGGCCGTCTTGCGCGCTTGTATTTTGGCCACCCCGCGGCCCCCCCAAAGCCGCGCACCAGAGGGCCCTCTTACCCCGGGGGCCACTCCTGCGTGCAGCCGAGAGGTTACTCTTGCGTGCACCAGAGGTCCCTCTTACCCCGGGGCCACTCCTGCGTGCAGCCGAGAGGTCACCTCGCCCTCCCCTCCCCGCCCCCAAGGAGTGGTACCTGCTCTTCCGGCGCGGCCACCTCCAGGCCGGCGTGCGCTCCCCCCCCCCTTCCCCATGGCGTTCTCCTCTGCCGCTGCGGCCGAGCTCCCTGCGGCCGAGAAGAGGTCGAGGGCAGAGCTATCGGGGGCGGCAAAGAGGGGGGTGATGACTAGGGGGGGGAGGGGGATATCATGGCGGGGGCCATGATATTTCCTCAGATTTGATGGTGGCTCTTCTTATTTCATGACGTCTCTGGCCCCCCCCGCTGGGCCGCGCACATGCCGCCGGTCATGATTTGCACCCCCCCCCTTGGACACCCCACTCTTGGCCGCTCCCGAAGCTACTCAGCCACGCGCAGAGGGGGGAGGGGGGAACCCAGAGATACTCAGCCACGCGTAGAGGGAGGTAGGGGTGAGGGGGGGACCCAGAGTCAAGAGGGAAAGAAACACACAGACACAATTAATCGTCGATTCCCCCCAAAATATAGAAAAATATGGGAAGTGGGGGGGAAGACAGAAACCCAGAAAATATGGGAAAATATGGGGAACCCTTTTATTTGTGTGTATTTATTTGTGTGTCCTTGGGCCCCTTCACAGAGATCGGCCGTCCCAGAAACATAGCACCGCGAGGATCGAGTTTTTTGTTCGGCCCTGCGGCGTCGCTGCGTCGGCGCCGCCTGCTGCAAAGCGTCCAAGAGTCTTCGATCCTCACCCTCGTCGCCCCCACGCGCACGACCATGTGATCCTTTCGATCCGCTGCCCTAGAGATTCCGACCCCTTTCCCGGGGCTAATTTTAGTTTCCCTCCAGATCCATGATTAAATCGCTTCGCTCATCCCGCTGGCCGATATTGTAGCATCGGTGGCACTCCCCTGCGTGCTCGCGGGTGCAGTTTTGGAGCCTCGTTGGGCCTCTTGGGGGCATCTTGGGGGCCTCTGGGGGGGTCTTCCATTACTTTCGATTGCCCCGTGGCCCGATGACGGGGGGCCGAGATGAAGGAACAACGGTGGGATTCGAAAACAACATCTTGCCGGAGGTCTGGGTTCGATCATCTTCGTCGTCGTCGTCCCCTGCGGCTCCAGGCCGAACAAATAGGGATCGGGGGATCGTGCCGCATCGGCGATGCAGCTCGATGTTGAGCCCGAATCTCTCCGCGCAGACGGCGCCGATGCCGCACCGCCGATGCATCGCCGATGCATCGCCGACGCGTCGCTGGATGCGCTGGCGGCGCATCGGCGATGCGGGGCAATGTGCTCGTAGTTACTCCAGCTGGGAGGCCTCACCGCGCAGATATCCGGCCGCTCCAATGTTTGTCGATGCGTAGGCCTAGGCCCCAGACCACTTCCCCGGGGCCGGTTTCTCGTCCTGAGTCGTTTTTTGACGCTCCCGAGGCCCACCGAGGGCCCTCGGAGACTGAAAACGGCCAGAAACCCGCCGCTCCAATTCTTTCTTCTGCGGCGTGGGAACTCTGGGGCCGCCGCGACGCCCCAGACCTCCGAGGCCTGGACCTCTTTTCTTTTTTGTTGGTGCGGGGCGGGCGCCGCGGGGCTCTTCTCGGGGGGCGCCTCTCTTCGGCGGGGAGCCTCCTCGGACGGCCCCCGGGGCCCCCGGGGCAGGGCCCCCGCGCCGGGGGAGGCCTCGGGGCTCCATGTAGGGACGGGGGTCCAATGCAGGCGGGGGTCGGCCAGGGCGCCGGAGCCTGCGGGAGCCTGCAGGGCCAGGGTCGCACTGGCCGGGCTCGGCTTACGTCGGGCATGCCCCTCTGCAGGAGGGAGATTCTCATCTTGTGGCGTCGGATGGGTGGACGCGGAAATCTGCAGTCCAACCCCACTGCTCTGCCTGTGGCCGCAGCTTGCCCGCCGAGATGGGACCCAATACTTGCACGAAGTGACGAGTGGTGGTACAGTACTCATCGGTGCTTGCGCTGTGGAAAAAGAAGGTTAAGAAAAATAGTCTGGGGACGATTCTTCAACCATTTGTGGGCTGTGTTGGGGCATGTTTGGACCATTTTGCATTTGTCTTCCGAAGTCCGCCTGTAGCAGGACATGCCCGACTCAAGCCTCGGGGCTCAAATGGCGGGGATCCCATGCAAACGGGGGTCGGCCAGAGCGCCGGATCCTGCAGGATGCTGCAGGATCTTGCAAAGCCTGCCTGACCCGGGTCTGGATGGACCTGGGCCAGCAGATCTTCTGGAGGCAGCGACCCGAGAAGGTCTGGATCTAGTCGGGCCCATCTGGGAGGCCTCTCAGCGGCGCCGCCGCACGGGAAAGTCTGGCTTTGGATATCTGGCCGCCGTTTCGGACGATCCTGGGCACCCCTAGGACGCCCTCGGCGTGGCGCAGCTGTTAAGGGTCATCCCGAGGCATGCAAACGCCGATACCCCGCGGAAACTTACGAAAACCTCGAACCCCATACATGCATCTTGATTTGTTCAGCACGGGGTCCCTGAAAGTCTCGACCCTTTTCCCTTAGGACCGGCTGTTCATTCAGCTGTTACGACGCGAGCACGTCTGGGACTTCGAACTCGTACAGTGGTGACCCATGCCAGAACACCCTGCTTGCCTCCAGGGTGCGCTGGGTTTCTTTGGTTCCGATGGCCCTGCCATGGAAAGCGTGACGTTCCCACACCGAAATTGCATGGACGTCCTGGTGTCAGGGAGAGGTTTCTTGTTGAAGGTTTCTTGTCGTCGAGCCCCTGCTGTAGACAGTGGGTCACGGAAGCTCCCTATTGAAAAAGTCCAAGGGGTGCTTGAGCACACTTGTCGAGGGTTTCTTGTGGAAGGTTTCTGGTCATCGAGAACAAAAGAGCCTTAAACCCGAATCCTATGATGCCGACGTGGCCTCACTGGGGGCCCCGTCCTTGCATTAGGCATGATAGCTCTGGGCGGTTTGGTCTGATACATCTGCCCTCACGTTTTTGGCCCTGCTAACTGAGGTCTCCTCCCGAAGGGTCAAGGGTCCTCTCTTAGTTAATCATTGTGGAAGGCTTTTTGTTGTGGCTGAGCTCCTACTGTGAAATTTGGCGTGTTTCTCTACAGAAGGAATATCCGAAGATAGTCAAACAATAATCAGTTGACGATGCTTTGACTATTTGTGGCTATAGTTTTGAACCTGTTGTTGGTATGTTTCATTTTTCGTCCAAAATCCGCCTGTAGGGGAACATGTCCGACCTTCGATTAGAAGAAGGAGAAACAGCATAACCAGAACATGTTGACGCTCCGCGCGGACTTCTTGGATCTGCGCTGGACCCCCTTTCCCTGCGCGCCGGGGGCGGCGCCGGAGGCGCCTCCCCGGTGGGCTCGGCGCGGCTCCGAGAAATCCGCGCGGAGCGCCAAAAGTTTGTGCTCTGGCCGCTTGTTTCTCCTCGACCGGGGGGGACGTGATCAGCGTGTCGCGCCGAAGCGTCTTTGGCCTCGAGGGCGGCGCTCGGCGCCGCAGCGTGCGCTCTCGGCCGCGCGCCTCCAAAACGCGCTGTCCCTCCCCCCCCTCCTGGGAGCGCCGTCGCGGGCGGCCGCCGCGCCAGGCGGCGAGGGAGCTCCTCGGGGAGCCCAGCGCCGCCGCGCGGGCGCCCGCCGCGGGCCGGGAGGCGCGCCCGTCGTCGTCGTCGGCGTCGTCGTCGACGTCGGCGGCCTCGTCGTCGTCGTCGTCGTCGTCGTCGGCCTCGTCGTCGCCGTCGTCGTCGGTCGGCGTCGTCGTCGGCGTCGTCGGCGTCTTGATCGTCGTCGGCAGCTGCGGCGGCGTCGGCGTCGTCGTCGTCGTCGGCGGCGTCGTCGGCGTCGGTCGTGATGGTCGTCGGGGGCGTCGCGATCGTCGTCGGCGTCGTCGGCGTCGGCGGCGGCGGCGTCGGCGTCGTCGTCGGCGGCGGCGGCGTCGTCGTCGGCGTCGGCGGCGGCGTCGTCGTCGTCGGCGTCGGCGGCGGCGGCAGGGGCGGCGTTGGCGAGGCGCCGTCGGCTCCGCAGGGGAGGAGGACGAGTCCTCGGGGACGTGGAGGTTGGCACCGGCTCCTGTTTCGGCCTCGGCCCACGTACACCGAGAGGCTTAGTTGTCTCGATACGCACGTTTTGGTACGCAGCACGTGCCTTGCTCAAAACGCCCGTGCCAATACGTTGCGTGTTGGCTCAGCGTATTTGCACACGTTTTGGCGAGCCTATCGCGTAAGACCTGCGTTTTCAGGATACGTGTTGAGCTCCGTGCCAACACGCTACGTGTTGCGTGTTGTGTATCGGGGCAGCTAAGCCGATGGAGGATGGTTCTGGTATGGACAAGGCCCTGGGTAAGGGGAGCTGGTTAGTGTTATGGCCTCAGAGATGAACAAATTACCATAATCCCTGACCCAGGTCTGCCGCAGCGTGCATGGTTCGGGTGACATGGCAGTTGCGGTTCGTGGAATGGGGCGGGTGAGGCGTCCCCAAGCACGCATTATTTTGCCAGGTTCGACTATTTGATCCAGTCCTGCCATTGCCTAGATGATGCTGATCTTGGTGATGGTAATATTCGGGCTTTTTCAGTGGCCAGGATCACTTGGACCAAAAATGTTGGATCCTCTTCCCTCGGTGGAGGCAGCCCCTTCTGTGGGTGTTGCTGCCAGAACAGGCCTCCAAGAGCCCAGTCCCGCTCGCGTCGTGCAAAGTCGCGGCGCGAGGCTTGCTGCAGCCCTCGGCGCCAGGGGGCCCTTGCCTGGCACCGGTGCCGGCAGAAACGACCCAGGACGAGATGCTGGTCCCCAGGAATGGGCCGAGACCTCCAGGGGTCCACGTCGCGGAAAATTATGTGGGGGGTCCGCGAAAGGGGGGGAGGAGGAGCAAGAACATCCTCCTCCATCCCCTCCTCCTCCTCTCCATAGCTTCTCGCTGGGCAGCGCGGCCGAAAAAATTAACAGAGTATAGGTGGTCGCCGTGCAGCCGTCCAGGGCCCCAGGGCGTCGTTTTTTGCGCGCCCTCCTGGAGCTGCGCCCGGGGGGTTCCGCCGGTGTGAGGGTGGCCCGCACCTCTTGGCATCGCTCGGACGTGTGCGTTTTTTCCTCGGCGAGGACCATCGAGGAGCATCCTTGATCATTTGGCGAAACATCCACGCACGAAACCGAAAAGAACACAGGGAATGGACGTCCGGGCGATGGCCAGACCTGCACCTCGTCCTCGCTCAACGTCGAAGTGACCGACGGCAGAGCACGGGGCCGACAGGCGCCGACGTCATTCGCGCGCAGGCTTCCCGCGCAGGGCCGCGCGTAAGCGCCCTCTGCCTCCCCATGCGGTTTGCCATGCCGGCGGCCCGCGTGACCCGCGGCGAGAGGCCGCTGTGTCGTCATGCGTAGGGCCTCTTTTTCTGTTCGTCGCTCAGGTGGCCCGCGACGTGTGCTGCTGCAGCACCGCGTGGGGCACCATGAAACTGCCCGGTCGAGAACGGCGGGCATCCCTGCGCTGTTTGTTCGTGTTTGTTGGGCCTCCAGGAGGCGCCTCGTCGCCACGGCTGGATCCGCCTCGAGAAACGGGTCAGGATGGACCCGGGAGGGGTTTGGGGACGGATATCGGGCGGAGTTGGGCCAGGCGGGGCAGTCGTCGATGTCTCAAGTTGCCTTCCTCCAATCTGCGTCCTCGGCGTCGTTGGTGTCGTCGTCGTCATCGTTGTCGGAATTGTCGTCGGCAGCGTCGGCGTCGTCGGCGTTTCCGTCGTCGTCGGCATCGCGGAGACTGCCGCAGGTCTGGATTTCGGGCGCCTTTCGCGGTTGCTCTTTCTGGCGTGAGTCTTGGCCATCTCAAACAAGTCAGTCCGCTTCAGGCCGGCTTTTCATCCTGAATCGTTTTTCGATGCAGTGGAAGCCCATGCCAAGAAACACCTTGCTTGCCTCCCGGACTCCCTGGGTTTCTTGGGTTTTGATGGTTTTGCTCTGGAAAGCGCGACGCTCCCACACCGCAAATCAAGGGACGTCCTGGGGCCTCAAGGTTGGGTTTCTTGTGGAAGGTTTCCTGTGGCCTAGCCCCTACTGTAACCCCGAGGCCGGGCCCCCATGCAGAAGCCGCAGGTTGCCAACAGCTGATGAGCCTCTTTTCCACCACCACCACCATCACAAGTTGGAGGGAGAAGGAGGACGACGAGGAGGACGAAGAGGAGGAGGAGGAGGAGGAGGAGGAGGAGGTGAAGGAGGAGGAGGACCCCCTCCCCCTCCAGCATATGGTGGTGGTGGTGGAAAACAGGCCCATCAACAGCCTCCCGCCGCAAGTTCTTCGCGCGCGAGGGGCTCTGGGTGCTCCTCCTGCCCTCGGAGCCCACTTCCTGCCCTGGGTGCTCCTCCTCCTCCTCCTCCTCCTCCTCCTCCTCCTCCTCCTCCTCCCCTCCTCCTCCTCCTCCTCCTCCTCCTCCTCCTCCTCCTCCCCCTCCTCCTCTTCCTCCCCCTCCTCCTCTTCCTCCCCCCCCTCCTGCTCTGGGTGCTCCTCCTCCTGCCCTGAGATCCGACGTCGTGGACACAATGCGTCGAAGACACACACAACGAGAGCCCCAGTTTTCGAGCCGGATCGATCCGCGAGGCTCCCGGGGGCCCAGAGCAGGGCAAATGCGCAACGAGCACAGCTACGAGGGCCGTGCAGGACACGGACTTGCGCGTGGTCCCACGGCGCGGTGGCCCTGGCAAGCAGGGCGGGAAGGAGGCAAACTTGCCCACTGAAATTGTGACGCCAGGGTCTCAGGGCCTGACTTGGGCCCAGGGCGAACACACTGCCCCCGGGAAAAGGGGTCCAGAGGCGGCCAGGAGTCTGAGCTGCGACGACACCGACGACGACGCCGACGCCGACGCCGACGCCGCCGCCGCCGCCGCCGACGCATACGACGACGACGACGCCGCCGCCGACAACGACGACGACGATACCGACGGCACCGACGACGCCGCCGACGGCACCGACGACGCCGACGACGACGCCGCCGACGCCGTGAGTCCGCCGCAGGCCGGTGAGCCCCTGCGGCGCCCAGGGGCCGCCGGGCCGCTGCCGCAGCCCGCGCCCGCGCCGCCCGCCGCCGAAGGGTTGCCGCCCGCGGCCGCGGGAGCGCCGCCCGCCGCCGAGGGCGCGCCGCCCGCGGCCGAGGGGGCGCCACCCGCGGCCGTGGCGCCGCCCGCGGCCGAGCCGCGCGCGGCCGCCGAGGAGAGCCGCGGTGTCGTCGTCGTCGTCGTCGTCGTCGTCGTCGTCGTCGTCGTCGTCGTCGTCGTCGCCGCAGTCGTCGCCAGCGCCAGCACTGCCGTCGTCAAGTCGTCGTCGTCGTCGTCGTCGTCGTGGTCGCCGCCGTCGGCGTCGCCGTCGCCGTCGTCGCCGTCGTCGTCGACGTCGCCGAGGCGGGCCGACGTCGTTGTAAAAAAATCGAAGGAGAAAGCGCGGCGTAACATGAACTTTCGGAGCTCAGCGCGGATTGCTAGGATCTGCTCTGTAACCCCCTTTGCCAGGGAGGGAGGTCCAGCGCCAATGCAAGTAGTCCCGGCGGAGCTCCAACCGACAGTTCATGGTGATTGAGTTTTTCTGTTCCTCTAGTGGTCGCCGTCGTCGCCGTCATCTGCGATCCGTGCGTTGCAATTGTTTCACGCCGTGCGGTTTCGCTTGGTTTCGGGCCCCGGGGCCATCATTGGCTGGACCGGCTGGGAAAGATGCTTGAGAGATAGGGTCTGTTCTGGAAGTTCTTTCGCGGCCGTCGTCGTCGCCGGCGTCGTCGTCGTCGACTGGCGTCTGGGCCGCCCACATCAGGGGCGGCCCCTGCTGTAGCAGGCTGCGCGTCGCGCCCTCTCCCGCTTCTCAGAGTCTGCCTGAGTCGCTGGCAAGAGTCACGACGACGGACCATCAGGTCCTGCCGTCTCAACGTTTTCTTGCAGGCTCGGGCGCACGGATCGATCCTGTTTGGAAATGCAGCAGAAGGATGGGGTCCACGGCCCCTGCCGCGATTCTGCACGGTTGTTTCTTTCTTGCGCGTGGGGGGTAGCCCGTGGGGGATACGTCGACCCACAATCGCCGGTGCATCGCCGAGAGGGGCCCGACAGCCCGCTCCCACCCAAGAGTATATGCGGATTTGCGGTCGGGGCACATTTCGAGGGCGAAAAACATTCTGAGCCGAATTTTTTGGAACTCCGCGCGAATTTTTGGATCTGCGCGCGGAGCGCGCCCTGGCGCGCGATTTTTTGGAACCCCCTCCCTGGCGCGCGGAGCGCGCCAGGGGCAGCGCCAGAGGCACCGCCAGGGGGGTCCAGCGCAGATCCAGGCAATCCGCGCGGACCTCGGACACGGCATGCGCATGTCATCGATTCTTCTCCGACCATCGCCGATCTATCGGCGATGTGTCGCCGATTCCGTGCCGATATCCCTTCCGTTTTTCCGCCCCTCCTCCCTTGCCTCATCCTCCCCTCCCTCCCTTCCCTCCTCCGTCCCCCTGTCCCTCTATCCAGTGCTCCCCCTCCTCCTCCTCCTCCTCCTCCTCCTCCTCCTCCTCCTCCTCCTCCTCCGAACATCGCAGATATATCGGTCGACATGCTCCTTCCCCCCTCGGCCAGTTCCCCCCGTGACGCTCCCCCCCCCCGCGAAGCTGGCCAGCGGGCTCCTGCCGTGGCGAGCCCCCATCGACTCGCCCTGCAGGGCGTGGGCGGGCGGCTCTGCGGGAGCTTCGAGGGCGAGGGGGCCGTCACGGAGAGGGGCTCGTCGCAGAGTGCCGTGCCTCGCCCCGGAGCGCCGATCGCGTGGCAGCCGTTCGTCCCTGGCAGCAGCGCTTCGACTCCGTAGCGGCACTGCGTCTTGTCGTTGCGGCTGCCGAGCTCGAGGAGGGCTCAGGGAAAGGAGGGAGACATTTGCGAACGGGCGCAAGAGAACTCGGCGACGACTGGCGGCGACGCCGCCGCCGCCGTCGCCGACGACGACGACGACGACAACGACGACGGCGTCTTCCGCACGCCGACGGGTCGGCGGATTGCGTTTTCAGAGTGCACCAGCGTGCGCCAGCGCCTGGCAGTGGAGGAGAAGGCGCCGATTTAGCGTCGACGAGCGTCGACCAGCGTCGATGCGCAAGAGCCGGCAAGATGGCCAGGGAGGCCCCCCTGAGTTGCCACCGAGGGCGGCGGCGGCGGCAGCGGCGTCGGCGTCCGCGGCGGCGGGGCCGAGGAGCCCGACTTCGAGGCCGCCGAGGAGGACGCCGCCGCCGAGGACGCCGTCGAGGGGGCCCTCGACGTCCGGGTGCTGGCGGCGCACGGCCTGGCGGCCGAGGACGGCCCTAGCGGCGGCCTCCACGGCGGCGGCGGCGGGTGCGGCGGCGGCGGCGGCCCACCACGACGAGGGCGGCGTCGACGGCGGCGGCAGCGGCGGCGGCAGCGGCGTCGGCAGCCTTCACGGCGGTAGCGACGCCTGCGACGTGGAGGGCGGCGGCTTACGCCACGACGCTGGCGTTTACGTCCCTCTGCTGCCTCTCCTCATCTTCCCTCTCATCTCGCACCCTCCTCTTCCTCGGAGAGGGGCGGGAGTGGAAGTGGGCAGGCAAAAGAGAGTAGGAGAAGAAGGGGATATGAGGAAGAGAGGAGGAGGAGGTGGAGTGGTGATTTTTGCAGCAGCAC
>CAUYUJ010015932.1:162611-185111 GCA_963575745.1 Prorocentrum cordatum | reverse complement strand
TGGGCGTTTGCTAAACAGCCCTGCCCTGTAGGACTCCTTCCTTGGGCGCGTTTACTAAACGGCTTCGCGTGTCGGGGTGGATTTTGTGCCCTCTTTTCGCGGAGGCGAGGCGTATACGCCTCGCAAGGGCCATCCTCTGCTGCGGCGGCGTGGTCCCCCAGCTGCCCCGATGCTCGGTGCGCGCCGACTCGGGTGCCGGAGGCCGCCTGCGCGCCCCTCACCCGTCGACTCTGGACGGTCGGTTCTCCTCCCTCCTCCTCCTCCTCCTCCTCCTCCTCCTCCTCCTCCCTCCTCCTCCTCCTCCTCCTCCTCCTCCTCCTCCTCCTCCTCCTCCTCCCTCCTCCTTTTCCTCCTCATCCTCGTCGTCCTCCTCCTCCTCTTCCTCCTCCTCCTCGTTTTCTCCTCCTCCGTCCTCCGCGGTCGCTCTCTGCTTTTCCGTGCGCCCCTTGCGCCTCACGCCGGTCTCGACCCACGTGGTTGCGTCCACTGGCGCTGCCGATACAACAGTAATTGAGTTGCCAAAGGTCGAAAGTCCCCCCTGCGCCATTACATGCTCCGTGCTGGTCATCGTTGCATCGCGCGGCGTCCCACAGGGTCTTGGGTGGACAACCAGCATTACATCCCAGCGGTTGCAACAGAAGGTGCAGTCCGGGGTGAAAGCTGGAAACTATCATAATCAACCTTATATGTTCTTGTTTGATTATGAATGTTTCGACGGTGTTCAAAACGGGGGGAGGGGGTCTATCGGATAGGTCTGGTGTTCACTACCCCCTTATCAGCCTAGCCCTTAGTGGCCCTGGATGGAAACGACAGGGCCTTTTTTTGTCCAGTTCCGTGTTGCCGTTGTCTTGCCAGCTCCGACAGCTTTTTGTTCCCCGTTCCGTCGCCGTTCTTGTACCACCGCTTCCGGCTCCGGTTCCAATCCTGGAGCCGTGTTTTTTGCTGTTTCGGGTCGCCGTTGTTTTGCCAGTTCCATTTTAAGAGACATTTTATCGGAAACGGTGAAAAAACAGACCTGCCGCTGTCCAGGGCCCCCTAAGGCCTGACCGTCTTCTTTCTTCGTGTCCCTTGGTTTTGAGGTCCTTCCCGAAGGGTGATGGGCTTTGCCTCTGCCCTGGGCGTCCCCGCATGTCCCGGCGCTCGTCCGCCCGAGGTGCCCGGTCGGCGCCTGTCAGGACGCGGGCGGGGGGGGCATCAGCGGGGTGAGGTCTGCAGCCCCCCCCGCCTTCCAAGGCGGGAGCGGTAGTGGGCAACAGTGCAGATGAGTCTTTCGACACGCATGGCATATGAGCTCTGCGTGTCTTATGGCGGAGGAAGGGGTTGGTTTAACAGGGGTCGGGCCCCTCCCTCTGGAGGGTCGCCCCCTTCAGGGAGGTCCGGCCCCGCTCTGGGGGGTCGGGGACCGCGAAACCCCCTGGCTACGGGAGGAGTAAGACGGCGAGTGCGACCACGTTCGACGAGCTCCACGAGTGCGATGAAGAGTACGGCGCTCTCTGGCGATCTTCGGCGACGAGCGCGACGATGTTCGATGACGAGCGCTCTGACGCACGATGTGTGCCTGTCGATATCGAAGCCGGTGTGGCGTTCGTCCTGCCGGTATCCGAATCGGGCCCGGCCATGTCGATGCTTGCCGATTCGCCGAGTCGATGTCACTGCCTCTGTTGCGCAGACTTTTGCGGAGTCGCTGCTTGGATCGACCCGAGTCGATTCATTGAGTCGATGCCAGGGCCTTCTTCCCCCTCTTTCTCCTAGATCTCCGACATCGTGATCCTTTTTTTCAGGAGCGCGGGGCCCCCAGAAGTCCCGTCCCTCTCCCTTGGATCGCTATGTTGCCCAAGAGTGTGGTTGTTGGATTGTCGTCCTGGGTTCAGCCCGACGTATAGGACGGTGGCCTGCAGACTTAGAGCATATGTAGAAACATATGTTGGATTTCGTGGAGATGCGATGCAGGTCTGGGAATTGCGCTTCCGTGTCCCGAGCGCCCCCGCCCTCAGTGGCCGTTCGGGCCGGCCTCTTCCCCAGATGAGAGACCCCGCCTGGGCTGATGCAGGACAGTAACCTCAGTGCTCACGTGACGTTCCTTACAAATTGGCTTGCTGGATATTAAGCCACGGAAGCTTTCGCTCGCCTTGGATGCATATCGGCTAAAAGCGCCACATAGTGCCCACTACCGCCACATATTCCCACATATCGCCTAATAGCGCCGAAAAACGCTCAAAGAGCGCCCAGTAGGCCCAACAGCAACCGATAGCGCTCAATAGCGCCAGGTGAGCGAGACGCTCCGCGAGTTCGTTTCCAAGATTTGAAACGTAGGCTCGGGGGCCGCCGCCACCCCAGACATCCGACTATGTTTGTTCTGTTCTTTTTCAATTGGCGGCATCAAACGTCCCGACCCCCCCAGCGGTTAGCTATTCGGACTGGATCGACGTTCAACGGTCCAGGGGCTTAGTAACGGCCCTTCCGTAGAAACCGATATTGAGAAACCCCGCAGGGATTGAAACATGAGATCGTCTTAGATTTGGGACTCTCCCGCCTCGGGGGAGGAGGAGCACGTGGATATGGAGCAGGATCGGAGAGGCTTGGGAGCAGGAGGAGAGGGCTAACTCTAGGTCTCCCCCATGGGATCCGAGTACATGGAGTAAATGGGGAAGGGCGTCCGAAGCTCCCAGATGCAGTGGGTATGCCTAGGTCGCCTGGGTGGGTTCGAATATCGCGCCGCTTGTTGTTTCTTCACGCCGAGGGCGCCAATGCATCACCGACGTCGACGATGCATCGCCGATGCATCGCAGGTGCATCGCAGGTGCATTTGCGATTCGGCGTGTTCCTCCGATACCATCTACTCGGACCCTATCTAGGAGCCTCTGAACACACAGGAGGAAAGGGGCAAGGAAGGATCAGGGTGAGGACGAGGATGAGGAGGAGGAGGAGGAGGAGAACTACGATGCGGGCAAGATGTAAGCCCATATGCACTGTATCTTTGAGGGTTGAAGTCTCGGGCTCCCTTCCAGTCACCCGAGGCGCAGTGGATATGGATAAACACCTGGCCGCTACAGATGTCAGATCGCTGTGCATGTCCCAGCCGCCTCGGCCCTGTGGACGTTCCGCGCCCGGAGCGTCCGAGGCGTGGTGGACGTGCGCACAAGCCATGGCCCGCTCAAGGGGCCCTCCTGGAGCCGCTCGCTCGTCTCGTGCGCCGGCACTGCCTCGAGCCTCCGTCGAGCTCGCGTCGGGCTTGCGTCGGGCGGGGCTCTCCGTGCGCCGCCGGCAGCTCTGCCGGGAGGGCGGGTCCCGCCGCGCGAGGTCGGCCCCAGGCCCACGGCGTCGAGGGCTCCCCGGGGCCCAGGCCGCGGGGGCCACGGCGCCGGAGGGCTGCTGCCCACGGAAGCGGGGGCGCGCCTCCTCCCCTCGGGGGGGGTGGACGGAGCCCCCCCGCGCAGAGCGCCCCGTGGCAGGAGCCCTGCCCGCAGAGCCAGGGGGGGGGAGACCCTGACCTTCCAGGAGGGCAGCAGAAATAGCACCAGGACGTCGACGTCCTAATTCCTGTCGAGGTTTGAGGCGGTCCAGACAGGTCTGTAGGTCTGGAGTGTTATTTTTCAGCACTCTGGAAGGTCAGGGGAAAGGGCGGAGGGGCGGATGGTTGGACGCCAACGCGAGGGGAGATGCCATGGGGTTCTAGGCATCCCGGGCCTGCGGGCGACTGCCCCTGGCCCAGACCCGAGTGCGGCGCAAGTTCGACGCAAGTCGAGTCGACGGGAGTTCGAGGTGGTGGTTCTTGCGCTCGAGACGGGCGAGCGGCCGCAGGAGGGTCCCCACGTGCGGGCAAGACGCATGGCCGTGTCCACCGCGTCGCGGCCATCCCAGGAAAGGGGCGCCATAAGGCCGAGGCGCAGTGGACACTGATAAAGATCTGGCCGCTGTAGGAGCCAGATGTTTGGTGCACATCCGCTGCTCGCTCCCCCTGGCGTCTGGGGAAGGGAGCCCGAGACTCCAAGGTGCAGTGGATATGGAAACACACCCTGCCCGCATTCTCGCCCACCCCCCTTCCCCCCCCCCCAGGCGTCCGACTGTCCGATGTTTTCCAAGCCGCGGCCCCAGGAGGTCCCGAACCCGTTCCCCTGGGGCACGATGTCCGACCCAGATCCCTCTTGGATGGCCCTCCGAGGCCCCACAGAACGTGGCCCGGAGGCCGACTCCGAGGAAATTCGCCTGGATTGAAAGAACACGTGGGGCGTTCTAGAGAGGCTCTCGCCTTCGAGCATCGAAGGATTCGATACCTCTTCCTCGGCAGAGGCCGGCGGAAACAGAACGATGCGGCTCCGCCAGCGGAGAGAAGCCGAAAGTCGGCGGAAGTTTACAGAAGTGAAAAACGTGGCTCTCAAGATATTGTATGTTTGTTTGGTCTCGGGGTTTCCAGTCTCGATTCTTTTGCGGAGATGCAGCTGGTGAGGCCTCGGGTGTTGCGCACAAGAAGCTCCCCCCAGGTAGTCCCGGCTGGTATCAACAGGCCCCCTTAGTAGCCCTGGGCGGTCTCAGCACCTAAATCCTGGGGGCGCGGAGCGCCCTTGTCGCCAGAGGCGGCCCCAGGACGTTGAGACTGCCCCCGACCTACTCGGGGGGCCTGTTAAGACCAGCTGGGACTGCCCGGGGGTCTTGCGTTAAGCCCGGCGTGTCCCTCTACAGGAGGAATCTTCAGAAATAGTCAGGACGTCTAGTATGGGGACGATATTTTGTTTTTTTTCTTTGCGGGGGCATTGTTTAATATTTCTAGATGTTGATGTATGTTTCTGTCAAGCTACGCCTGTAGGGGGGGGGCATGCCCGACCTGAGTCTTGCGTGCGCAACCAGAAGCCCCGCCAGGTCTGGGCTCTTCCGCCCGCGAGCGCCGCCCCGTGGCCTCCTCGTCCGCCCCGGCCGCGCGGTCCGGCGACGACCGACGACGCGAAGATCAAGCCGGCCGTGTCCCTCTACAAGGGGAGTATTCAGAGGCCCGAATCGTCAGGGGTAACTCGGGTCAGGGCTAACTCGGGTTCGTTTTTCGGAAATCCGAACCCGAGTTGCCCCGGCCCCGAGCTACCCCGGATAATTCGGGCGTCCAGAACCCCAAATCATCAGGGGTCATTCGGGTCAGGGCTAACTCGGGTTCGTTTTTCGGGAATCCGAGCCCGAGTTACCCCGGGCCCGAGTTACCCCGGACAATTCGGGCGCCCAAGGTATACAAAAATAGTCAAAACTGGTCTGGGTAATATTTTGTCAAACCATAATGTTTGCCTGCGGGTGGCTCTCTTTTGTTCTTCCTCTTGCACGCGGGAAAGTTTGCAGTGCCGTAGCCCGGGTTGCTTGGACGCTCGAGCGGATGGCCCCTTCGGCCCATCCTTGGCCGCTCTCCCTGTTCGCGCCCCGCTCGCAGAGTGTCGACGTGGCCTTCCAAGGCCCTCGCATCCTGACCGTGCGTCCTTAGAATACGGGTTGACTGTGGTCTAGTGTGTGTGTGTATGCGCCCAGTACGGCCCTTGCGGGCCAGCATAACACCGCCTGCGACGTGTGGAAGGACCTCGACGGACAGGCACAAAAGGGGGGTTAGGGAGGGGGGGAAGGCGGCTAAGAAGCACCCCTGCTCCTTGGACGGCGCGGGCCGCATCTGTGGAGACAAGGCCGGCGCCTTCTCAGGAGCAGCCTCCCTCCTTTGTCAGGAGGGGAAAAAACATGCAGACACACCTCATCGTCGGCCCCCAGGAAACCATCGGCACAGATGGGAAGTGAGGGGAAGACGAGAGCCCGGAGAATCTCTCTGGAAGTGGGGGGGGAAGCCTTGGATCTGTGCAGCTTTGCTTGCGTGCCCCCGGGCCCCCTCCCTTCGAGAGGCCTGCCCCCCCCCCCCTCCCCCCCCCCGCCCAAAGCCCCCTATCGTGCGCGCCGCGGGGCCCCCCCGGTGGACACGCACGCGCTTCGGTGGACACGCCCGTCCCCGAGCCGGCGATTCCAGGGGCCGGGACCCTGGGGGTTCTGCACGAGCGAAGTGGGTACAGAGAGAGCGGGTACACTGCCCACCAGCAGTGCCTGTTCATTTCGAACAGGACTCGCTGTCCGCGCAGCCGCGGCCTGTGTCCATGTGAGGCCGAAGGCCGCCTGCCCAACAGCGGCCGCTGCCTGTTCGGGGCAACACTTGTTGTTGGGCACTGTGCCCATTCTTTCCGTGCCCATTTCGGGCGTCCAAAGGTCGGGCCGGGCGAAAGGGGGGGATTGGGAAAGGGGGGGTTACGAAATTTGCTGCATGCAGTTGGTTTCGGCCTCACCGAGGGGCCCATTCCTCGATACATTGGCACCTCCCGGCGCTGGGAGGCGCCGGGAAAATCAGCTACGCGAGCTGATTCTCAACCCCCCCCTTTGCTATCCCCCCCTTTCGCCCGACCCGAAAAGGGGTGGGGGGGGATCCTCCACTCTGGGGCCCCGAAACACCCACCCGCCCACCCCCAGCCCCGACTCCCCGAGCATCGCGGCTTCGGGGATGGAGTCGGGGCCGGCGGGTGGGGGGGGGGCTTCCGCCCTCTCCGCGCTGGCAGCGACGCGCGCTCGCCTCGGGGGGCCAGCGGCCCGAGGCCCACCCTGCCCGCCATGGCCACCTCGCCCGCCCGGGCCGCGCCGCCCCGGGCCGGCGGCGCGGCGGGCGGCCGCGTGGCGCTCGTGCTGGGGCTGCCGCCGGGCTTCGACCTCGCGGCCGCGGCGTGCTCGTACGGCTTCGTGATGCTCCTCGGGGGAGCCAGAGCCCCACGGTCAAGGCTCAGGGGAGGAGGAGGTGCCCACACCTCTCCTCTTGCCTTGTTCTCCCCCCTGTTCCGTCCTCCTCGGAAGCCTGCGTCGCCACCACTGGATTCGCTTCGAAATCCTGGTCAGAACGCAGTCCAGGAGAGGTCCGGGGCGATGCGGTATCAGTACTCTTTGGTGTCCCGCAAAGCAGTGGCGAAGCGTCCTGACTTGCCCAGAACCCTTCGAAAGAGGGTCAGAGCTCCCCACCCGGCAGGTAGGGCTCGTCAGATCTGAAGAACGGGCCTCCCGACCCGCTCACTCTGCATACCGCGGCCGCCAGATCCCCAGGTCCACCGAGAGTGCCCGGGACTCCCGTCCCTCCAGACCCGGCCCGCCCACTCTGCATAATTACCGCGGCCGCCAGATCCCCAGGTCGACCGAGAGTCCACGAGATTCACGCTCCTCCACACTTATCTCGCCCACTCTGCATACAGCGGCCGCCAGATCCCCAGGTCCACCGTTAATCCCCGAGACTCCCGCGCCGATTGGCATGACGGAAAGTTACTCAACATCAGATCATAACAACACGTCTAATGATGTAACATCGCATGGCAATTCGTGGTAGCCTGACAAGACATAGCATAATTGAGGATTACGATTAATAAATGACCAGGGGTCGTGTTCACGCGGCGGCGCCCGGGACGACGATTAGAAAAAAACCGGCCGCGGGTTGGAAGACTATGTTTTTAATCGTTCTTCTCCAGTCAGAAGATTGTGCAGAAATAGCAAAAACTATGTTTTAATCGTTCTTTCCCTTTTCTATTAATCGTCATCCCACATTACCATAAGACATCGCCACATGACAGGGCATACCATCGCATAGCCACGGATGCCATGGCAGAGCGGAGCACACGTAACGTACCATATTCTGACAGCGCGTGACAGAACAGCGCATGCCATACAATAAGTGCACATGCCATATCATCACATGGCTTGACACAACATCGAGTATCAGCACTGTGCAACATTTAATATCATTCCAAATATTTGCATGACGCAGCACGGCTCATACGATACACAGCGCGACATAACAGCTACTACGAAAACAGGACATACCATCACATAACATGCCATACAAACATATTCGTTAGCCCGCGCGGGCCCGAAGCAGGTGTATGTCGCAATGTACGTTGTGCCATACATGTGGAGACGTGTGGGTGCATTAATATCGTGATGCAACCTATGTTATGACATCTACGTCGTGCGCAAAATGAGGTGCCCACCTTTTCGAAACAACCCATGTGACATACTACGCGTTGTGCAAGGGATGTGGTGCAATGTGTGCTTCGGGATCTAGGTGGAACAATCTGTGTGGTTCGAACTGCATGTGATCCCATCAGCGTGGTGTAATATCTGAGGTGATAGTGGCGTGGGGCAGTGCCTGCGGTGCAATCTAGAGCTTCCATGTGTGTGATGCGATTCATGCTGTACCATCGACGTGGTGCCACCTGCGTGGAGCAATGCGGAATCGACCTTGGATTACGGTGCCAAGGAGTCGTTGGCCCTTCCTCGTAGGGCTCAGGGGGCCCCTCCCCTTTGCCGACGGGCGCCGCAGTTTTCCACCTTTGATTCTGGGGCCCAGGCATCGTGGGTGCTTTCACTGTGAACCCGAAGGGATCGGGCGCCGTGGGCTGCCGCGGTCCCATGGGCCCTGGCCCCGGAATCAAGGGAGTCTTGCGCCCTTTCGTCGGGGGCCCTGGGCTCGGGATCCGTGGGGCCCCAGGCGCTGGGGCCACCCGCGCGCGCCAGGCTTGCCCCCCCCCCCCCCCTTCCCCCCCCCGACATGCCAACGAACGAGGCCACCGAAAGATGCCACGAAATCTGGCAGCTTGACATCGCCAAATCTTCAGCGAAGGTTGGGTGAATTATGTGTAGTTTTGTTCTGCACAGTGCGGAATGCCAATCGGGGCGTCGAAGGGCAAGGTTCGGAACCCGTACTCGGCGCGATGCGGGGCCCTATGCAGGCCTTCGACGGGCAAAATTCGGAGCGGGTGCGCGGCCGCCGCAGGCAGGAGTCGGATGTGGGATTCGGCTGCACGGGTTGTGTTCGGGGCCGTTTTCAACAGCCGCTTCCGGAAGCATTGTTTCAGGCCTCCTGGGAGCTGCCCAGAAGCTCCTCACGATCACCGCAGGGGCTCGCAGAGCTCCGCGTGAAGGAGTGGGCCTCGCGCAGAAGACTCCCGGGACCGCTTGGCGAGCCCTCCGGGGGCTTCTCATGAGCCTTTGAGGTGGCACCGGGCGCCTCCGTAGGAGCCTTAGCTTTCGGATGAGGTTCTCGGAGATTTCCCCGCGGCGCCCGAGTCCGAGCGCGAAAACAAACGGGTTCCTTCGGGGATGTCCCATGATCTTGTGTAATATGTCTTGCTCCTCCCCCTGCTCCTCGTCCTCGTTGTCGCCCCCCCCTCTTCCCGCCCCCCCCCGACCGTGGCTTGTTTTTATTTGCTTCGCGTTGTCCTGGTCGCGCTCCGCCCCTCGTCTTCGTCGTCGTTTTCTTCCCTGCCCCCCTCGCCCGCCCCGCCCTACCTGCCGTGGCCTCGCGCGCCCCTCGCCGCCAGCCTCCTCGCGAGCCCTCGTGCCCTGATTTTCCGTGCTTCGGCGCGCGCTTCCTCCGTCGGGTTCGCCCTCTGCTTGCGCGTCAGTCTTTCCCACTTGTGTCCTTCTTTCTCGCGGCCTTTTCTGGTACCTTCCTTCCGCTAATGTATGCATTTTCTCCATGCCGCTTTCTGCCCCCGTTCCCCTCTCCGTCTCGCACGCTTCTTGTTACCCGTCTCCTGCCAATCCCCCCTTTCGGGCACCTGTCTTTTTTTTTTGTTCGTCCGCAGGCCCGCCCCCCCGAACGCGAGCGTTAGGGGCCCCCGGGCGATCCGAGCTAAGCCGGGGCAGTCGCGCTTTCGCGCGCGCGGGCTGCTTTAGGTCGTCGGCGTCCTTCTCCCCCACTCCGTGCCGGCGCTTGTCTGGCTGGGGCGCCTTCGCCACGCATGGGGGCGCACTGTTCTGCGCCCCCGCGCGCGCTGGCGCCCGCGCGGTTGCGGCGCGCGCGCGCGGGATGCCTCGAAATCGTCGTCGCCACCGCCCCTCTCTTGCGAAGGTTGGGATTGTCGCGCAAGCGCGGCGCGGTGGTGGCGCGTTGAGCGGTGCTGCCGCAAGCTGCGCCGCCCACGCTGTTGTGGCGTGCGCGTGAGGGTTGTTGTCTTGTACCGGTCGTCGTTGTCGTTGTCGATGTTGTTGTCGTTGTCTTCGTCGTCGTTGTCGTCGTCGTCGTTGTCATCTTCGCGTTCGCGGCCTCACGAAAGCGGGCGCAATGCCCCCAGCGCTGCGCCGCGAGCCCCCCCAAAAAACCATGTCGCGTGCATCTTTTGGAAGGCAGTTCAGCCCGACGAAGCTCGAACGCCGGATCAGGCGAGACCGCCCGAACACATATGTTATGATTGTGACAACGAATCCTTAGACAGCGACCAGCCATTTTGATCAATCTGGGATAGCAAATAGTAGGAACACATAATTTTCCAAAACAGAAGAAAAGTGATTCCGAATAGGCTTAAGTAGGAAAAGTAGTTTCACATAGGACATAGTTTCCCAATGTAGACATAACAATTCAATACCAATTTGCGGGTTGATCCGGACGCGCGCTGCGAATGTGTCGCATTGCAGCCATCATTGCCGCGGCCATCCTTGGCGCGTTGCGCTGCGCCGCGTTGCTTGAGGTTCGCAGGCGCGGGGCCGCGCTGCGCGAAACAAGCGCGTAGTGTTGGGGGCCATCAGTGCAGGGTCGCAGCGCCAGCGTCTTCTTGTAGTCTACAGGGCGGCCCGCGGATTCCATAGCGCGCGGCGCTTTCTGCCCTTTGCAGCTTTTTGATCGGGGCCGAGCAATTGGCGGAACCCCGCCCGCCAGGCCAGCGCGCAGTTGAGATGGGTGTGTCTGGAACCTTGCGCGGGGCCGGGCAGGGACATTATTTCGCCGATTTTTGAAGCAATTTCGGGGCGCCCCCCAGGCCTGCCAGGGGGCCGCCGGGGCCCCCCACGGGCGCGCCGCCCGCCCGCGGCCCCGCCAGGGAATGGCCGGGCGGCCGGGGTCGGCGCCGAGCTGGCGCGGCCAGGCCCAGATTTGCGCGCGCCGGCGCGGCCCGGGTCCGGATTTGCAAAACGCGTTGGCGCGGCTGGGCCCAAATTTGCACGCGCCGGCGCGGCCGGGCCCGGACTTGCAAGTCGCGCCGGTTCGGCCGGGCCCGGATTTGCAGAGCGCGGCGGCGCGGCCCCGCCTGAGATTATAAAATGCGCCAGCGCGGCCTGCCCGGATACGCGAAGCAAGCCGGCGCCGCCCGGCTCAGAACTCCCGCGCGCCGGCGCCCAGAGGCGCCGGCGGGCCGCCAGAGGGGGGTCAAACAAATATTTTAAAGCTACTTTAAAGCTATATATTCTCCTGGGGCGCCCGCAGGGCCGCCAGAGGGGGAGCTAACAAAAATTACTTCCCGGAGCTACGCGCTAGAAAAAGCTACATGAAGGCTAGATAGAAGAACTGCGAAGAGCGAGTTTGAGCTAGAAGAAGCGCTAGGAACAACTACCCCAAGCTATATCGGAATTCCTTTTTCGGCTCGCCGGGGCGCCCATGGGGCCCGCCGGCGGGTCGCCGGGGTTGGCGGAGGGCCCCCCTGCAGGCCGAGCCCGCCGGCGGCTGGCTGGAGGGGACCTCCGGCGGCTGCGGGGTCCGCATGGGGCCGGCGCGGCCGGTTTGGGTCCATATTTGTAAAACGCGCCGGCGCGGCCCCATCCCGATTTTCGAAGCGCGCGGCCGGCCCCAAATTAACAGTGGCGCGCCGGCGCGGCCGGGCCGACGATGAAACGCTCGGGCGCGGCCGGGCCCGAATGCCCGATGCGCGCCGGCGCGGCCGGGCCTGGCGCGAACGATGGGAGGGGGGGGGGGGGGGGGGGGGGGGGGGGGGGAGGAGGAGGGGGTGGAGCAGCAGGAGGAGGAGGAGGAGGAGGAGGAGGAGGAGGGGAGGGGGAAGAGGAGGAGGAGGAGGACGGGGGAAGGGAAGGAGGAGGAGGGAATGGGGCGAGGAGGAGGGGGCGGTGGCGGCGGAGGAAGACGACGACGGCGAAGGGGAAGGGGCGGGAGAGGCGGGCGACGGGTTCGCGGCAGGAGGAGGCGCCGCCGCGGCACAGCAAGATGGGCGCGCGGCGGGTAGGGGGGGAGAGGTCGGGCGAAAATGGGGGATGAAGATGAGGAGGGGGAGGCCGAGACGTGGAAGGGGATGGCTGGCGAAGGGGCTGAGGAGGGAAAGGTGGACGAGGCGTTGGGCCGTGTCGCGTGCAAAACCGCGCCGCGACCATCGCCGTGGCGTCGCGCGCAGAACCCGCGCGGCATTCCTTGTTGATTTGCTGGCGCGCGGGGCCGCGGTTTGATTCGGCGCGTCGCCGTCGCGGGTCCGACGTAACCCATCCCGCGCTTGCGTTCCCGTCGCTTCGGGAGCTAAGCAGAAGCTACTTTTAATGAAATCGGAAAGCTATTTTCTCTTATTCTTTTCCTGGCTCCAGCTGTCTAAGGCCATCCGGTGACACATAAGATCTAATGAGGGTCCCAGTGCCCGCGCGCATGGATTGTTGTTTGGTCGTAGCTAGGCTATCCAGCGGCCGTTCGGAACGATCTGGGCGCCCCCTGGGGCGCTGTCGGCGAGGCGCCGCGATTGAAAAGCATCTCGAGGTTCGAACTTCGCCGAAGACCGACGGGAACGCCCGAAAACGTCGAACCTCGACCCCGGAGGCCCCCCCCCCGAACGGATCTGCTTGACCGTAGTTCGGCTCAAGTTCGATTCCAGCTCGGCCTTCACTCAAGTTCGTCGCGCGTTCGCTTCGAGTCGACGGGTGTCCGACGCAGTGCCGACTGCCGACGCACAAGACTAATTCGCAAACGGCTCCAGGAAGGCTGCGAGAAACAGCATCCGACTCTCGCGGCCCCTGCGCCTGTCGAAAACAGGCCCGGTCGAGTTTAATCCAGTCCAATCCGGGTCTATCCAGCTTCAGCCGGGGCTTCTTCCTGGGCCGGTCTGGCTCTCTGGCCGCGCCATCGGGTTTCATAGCCTTCAATCGTCCATTCCGAAGACCTCCCAGAAGTTGCCTCCTGATGTTCGTGCCGCTTTTGCTTCCCCGACACCTCGCGCCGAACCGCTGGGACCCCCGGTCGCAGACGCTTTCGTCAGATGCTCGTTGTGGGGACCCTCCTGGAGCCGTTCGCTCCACTCATGCGCCGATGCTGCGCCGAGCGTCTGTCGAGTTCAGTCGATTTTGCGTCGAACCTGCGTGGGACTCGAGTCGGGGTAGAGTCGAAGTTCAGTCGAGCTTCGCTGGTTCGGCTCGAGTCGACGGACGGTCGGCGCAGCACCGCCGCGTGAAACGAGCGAGCAGCTCCAGATCCCGGGGTCCGACGACGCGGCAAAATTGCAACATCGTGAGGAATATCGCCCTATAGAACCCATAGACAACCAGAGCCGTATAGACCCCATTTTCTTGCTGCATATATGCCGGGCCGGATCGATATCTGAGATTTCCGAGGGGCGAAATCGGGCGGAAACGCCCGGCGCGGAGAAAAAATGCGACGACAGTATCGTAGGACCGGCCCAACCAACCCATTGAGGTTCTCGGGTCATAACTCGGTTGTCCAGCGGCTATTCGTGACGACCCTGGGCACCCGGGAGCGCTCTGGGCGAAGCGCACCTGCCGGAAAGCACCCCGAACCTCGAACACCACAGAGATCCAGCGAAACCGCCCAAAAACCTTGAATCTCTCTCAAGGGAGGAAGAACCACCCAGACCGGACAATTGTCGTTTACTAAACGACCCTGGGCGTTTACTAAACAGCCCCGCCCTGTTCGATTTCTTCTTTGGGTGCGTTTACTAAACGGCTTCGCTTGTCGGGGTGGTTATTATCGGGGTGGATTTTCTGCCCTCTACTCTCGACCGGCTCCAGGAAGGTCCCCAGAACGGGCATCCGGCTCTCGCGGCCCCTGCGCTTGGCGGACGGGCAGCGGGCGGTGTGGGCGGCGCTGCGGCAGCGCGCCTGCCCGCGCGCGCTGGAGGTGCGCGTGCCGCGCGGGTGCCCGCGCCTGCGCACCGCGGACGTGCGCGGCCTCGAGGCGCAGGTCTGGGCTGATGGTTCGAGCCGAGCCGATGTTTGAGCCGAGTCTCAGAGGAGGAAAAGGTACCCATACCGCTGCCCTTCGCCCGTTTTCCTTTTCTTGGGCCTCCTGGGCATTCCTCGTCGCCACCGCTGGATTCGCCTCGAGATCCTGGTCGGAACGCGCCCCGGGAGAGAGCCGGGGGGTAGCGGTATCGGTATCTTTTGGTTTCCCCAGAGTCGGTACGTTAGGTTCGCATCGTGTCGAATGGCGGCGATCCCGCCGCGGGCGTTCAAGGTTGGACGCCGCCGGCGGCCGAGAACCGGCCTACATGGAACGATCGGGCGGTCGAGAAAAGCTGACGATCGTTCAAGGTTGGAAGATCCACGCGGTGTCAGAAACCAACGCCGCGGTCGTTGCGACACGAAGTTGCAGTAATTGTACTGTTCGGTGCCGAAGTTGCGGTGCCGGTTCGAGATTGATCTCGATTTTCAGAGTGCACTAGCGTCGACGAGCGCCTGGTAATCGATGAGATCGCGTCGAATTGGCTTCGATCATCGTCGGTTGAGCGTCGATGTAGCGTCGACTCGCGTGGATTAGCAGAAGCCAGCAGGGTAGTGTCGAAGCTTCCCGATGAGTTGCCACCGAATGATTGGTTGTTCAAGCAGATGTTCGAAACGATATTTGATTCGATTAAATATAGTTCGGTGCCGATTTCGGTGTCAGGTCGAGCTCTTTGCCGATGTCGATGTCGAGTTCTGTGCTGATTTGAGATCTACTTTGATCCGATCGATGTCAGTCTCGATTTCGGTGGGGCCATGAACATGTCCACTGTGCTGTGTTATGTGGCCGCCCGCCACTTGGTGGCAAAAGGGCGGCCCAAACACTGAGTATATAAATGCATGAGCATAAATACATGTTCGTACTTACATATGTATATCTACATGCTGCATGTGTATACATTATCACGTACCTGCATGTTGTATTCATATTGCATATTCAAGTTGTATGTGGGTAGAATATCTTATATCCATATTTGTATACACATGTTCGTATCTACGTGTTTGTTTCAGCACCAGCCGCCCGTATAACCAGCCACAATGTTGACCCCGTATGTTGTCCTGTGTCGTTTTGCGAAGCCCCATGGCAGCGATCAGATGCCTTAGTGCTTATCTATCTCTCTATATATACATATATGTATAGACACGCGTGGCTCTCAATTGGCTGCGGTGTCGATACCTGGTTCGATCGGATATCCAGTTCGGTTTCGAGTCCCCAGTTCTGATCCCATGTCTGTCTCGATCCGATCTGACCGATGCTCGATTTCGCCCGTCTCGATCCGCTTCGGTTTCGATTTTCAGCGATCAGGTGCAGCCCGATGCTTGCATGCCGCTGCTGGCCATGCTCCGATCCGGCTCGATCTCGTCCTCGTGCCGATGCAGCCCGATCCGACGCAAATTCCGATTCTACAGTCAAGGCGCTGAAATATGCACCGTTTCGCGCTCAGGAGGGCTCTGGTTTTCGGGCCGTTCCTCAGATCTGGATTAGAACACCTATACGTGGCCGAGGCTCGCTGCGGCCAGAGGGCCAGAGGAAGACCCTTCGTTCCTTATTGGGGAGGCCTCACGGCTGGTGCAGCCGACCCTGAAGGGACGACGATGACGACGACGACGACGACGACGACGACGACGACGACGACGACGACGACGACGGCGACGGCGACGGCGACGGCGACGGCGACGGCGACGGCGACGGCGACGGCGACGGCGAGGACGACGACGACGACGACGACGACGACGACGACGACGACGGCGACGGCGACGGCGACGGCGACGGCGACGGCGACGGCGACGGCGACGGCGACGACGACGACGACGGCGACGACGACGACTCTGGCTCTCTGGAGCCCTTCTTGGGGCTCTCTTGGGAGCCTGTTGGGCCCTGCTGGGGAGCCCTTCGTGGGGCTCTCTTGGGAGCCTGTTCGGCTCTGTTGGGGAGCCCTTCTTGGGGCTCTCTTCGGAGCCTGTTGGGCTCTGCTGGGGGGGGAAGCTTTTCATGGCCACCTGGAGTGTCGCCTCGGAGCGGCCATTTCGCTTTCCTGCTTCGGCGCTCCCTCGGGTAGCACGACTGCTTTAGATGCTCGTTTGGGGGACTTTCTTGGGGCCCACCGAATGGATCTGCTCGACTCCAGTTCGACCCCACTTTGATTCAAGTTCGACTCAGAATCCACCCACGTTCGACTCAGGGTCGGCTCGCATCGACGGACGTTCGACGCAGCATCGACGCACGAGCGGAGCGCGTGTCTCCAGGAAGGCCCCCCGAATGAGCATCCAGACTGCTGCATCCGCTTGCCCGTTTCGATGCTGACTCGTCCCTGACAGGTCCGCCGCATGCTGCGGCTCCGCGCGGGGGACGCGGCGGTGGCGCGCCGCTTCGGCGCGCTGTGCCCCGACTTGGCCGCCGGGGGTCCCGTGGGCAGGCTCTTCCGCTCTCCGACGCTCTTCGAGGACCCGGCGAGGGCGGGGATTGGGGCTGCGAGCAGTGGCGAGGCGTCCTGGTTTGCCCAGGAAGGCCCACCAAGGAGTTTGCTGAGAACCTTTTTTGCGGTTTGCACGACGCGTTGTTGTGCATACTGGTTGCTCAGGCAGCCTTGCTAGAAGCCATTCAATCGGTGCTTCTGGTTTGGGAACTTCATATCGTGTTTACTAGACCATGAATGTGTTCTAAGAGCATGCTTTTTTCTAGGGAATTATCGTGGTAGGTAGTGCTATAGGAGTGCTAGGATGGTCGGTCCCTGCTCAAGCCAGGGCGGCGATCAGGAAGGAGCCGGTCGTTGTTCGTTACTTTTGCCCGTAGGAAATCACGGGAGCCCTGCCCGTCCTCGAAATTTGTTTTCTGGAGTGTACTGGCGTGCGCTAGCGTTCGGGAGTCGACGGGAAAGCGCAGATGCAGCGTCAATGTAGCCTCAACTGGCGCCGATCAGCGTCGCTTGTTATCAACTAACGTCGATTCGTGCCGATTTGCAAGAACAAGCACGATAGCATAGAAGCTCCCAGAATTTGCCGTTGCACGCTGACGAAACATGTGATGCGAGCGACGTTCGCTTGCACGTCGAGCGTCTGCCATAGCACGCGACGCTAGTTCCCGCCCGCTTAGCATCAACTGGCGCCGATGAGTGCCGGTTCGCAAGAGCCAGCAAGATGGCATGGACGGCTCCCATACATGGCCGCTGCACGCTGACGGAACATGTGATGCGCGTGACGCTCGCTTGCACGCTGAACGTCTGCAATGGCACGCCGACGCTCGTTCTGGCCGTCTCGCAGCCCGCATCGCCGAGCGCATTCTACTACTCGCAGAGTGCCTACTCGCAAACGTCTGAAAAGCACATGTCTGTTTTGATGTAATATATCGTAGATCCACCGCGGGGGATCCGGGCCATTTGCGAGTAGTTACTTTCCGAGTAGTGAAACGTGTAGGGGAACGTGCTCGTCTATCGCAAGTCAGCGGCACCGTAACGGGCACTCACCAACGGGTACTTTGGAAAGTTGCCGAGCGTTGCCACTCTAGGGCCCCTTCTTTTCATGGCAGCGTGGCCCGCATCGGGGAGGATTGGGTTCGCCTGTGGGAGGACATGCCCGACCCAAGACGAGTGGGTGGCCCTCCGTGTGGCTCAGGAGGAAAGAAACACGCAGACACAATGAATCGTCGACTCCCCCGAACATGCGGGAAAGCATGGGAAGTGGAGGGGCATACAAAAACCCAGAACCTGTGGGAAAGCTATGGGGAATCTCGTCCTTTGTGTGTACACCTTAGGCGATGCTTAAGAAAACTTAAATTTTCGGCCAGAGTCTCGATTATTCTTAATGTTTCAATGTAAATCCTAAGATTTGAATGGGAACTTTAGGTTTTTATTCAAGTTCTGAGACTATGAATTTCTTAACCCATGATTTCTTAAGCATTTCGCAGGGTGTATTTGTTTGTGCGTCCCAGGGCCCCTTCGGTGGCGCCCTCTCCGCCCCCCCCTCCCCCGGCAGCCTCGCCGCCGCGGAGGCCGCCCGTGGCCACACGGCTCCCTGCGGCTGCGTGGCGAGCCCTGCCAGCTCGCAGCGATCGCCGCTCGCAGCTCGCCCCTCGTCGTCGTCGTCGTCGTCGACGTCGTCGTCGTGCTCGCTCCTCGTCGCCGTCGTCGTCGGCGTCGTCGTCGGCGTCGTCGTCGGCGGTGTCGTCGTCGTCGTCGTCGGCATCGTCGTCGTCGTCGTCGGCGTCGTCGTCGTCGGTGTCGTCGTCGTCGGCGTCGGCGTCGTCGTCGTCGTCGTCGGCGTCGTCGTCGGCGTTGTCGTCGTGGGCGTCGTCGGCGTCGTCGGCGTCGTCGGCGTCGTCGTCGGCGTCGTCGTCGGCGGTGTCGTCGTCGTCGTCGGCGTTGTCGTCGTCGGCATTCGGCGTCGTCGGCATCGGCGTCGTCGTGGTCGTGGTCGTGGTCGCTGGTCCAGTCGACGAGGCGGCATCGGTCCCCCCCGCTGGGGTTCATTTGGATGCAGACATCCGGCGGCGAGCGAGGGGGGGAGTGAGAAGGAGAAGGCCATCCCAGAAGGCGGCGGGACTGCTCAGATGCCCTCGCGCCTTCTTGGAAGTTTGTGTCCGTCCTCGGGGGAAGGCTGAGAAAAGTTCTCAGAAGGCCGTGGTTCATCCGAGCCTTCTGAGAAGGCCCCTTCTCACTTCCCCACCGTGCTTGCCTCCGAGACATCCTTCGGAGTCTGAACTCGTACGGACATACTCATACGATGTGTACGTCGCCCTCCCCCCCAGGGGCGACGCGCGCGCCGGTGCCGAGAAGTTGTACTGTATGAGTTCCGTGGCGGGCGTTCTCTGGCTATACCGCTCCGGTGACGATATGCTACAAGATCGTTACCCTATGTGTTCGGGTCGGACGCGCGCCTCCGAGGAGGCCACATAGTAGTAGCATTCCAGCCAGCGTTGTAGCCATTTGACCTGCGAGGGTACGGTAGGCTCGTGCCGTGTCGACCGGCGGCGACCCCGCCGCCGGCGTTCAGCGTTGAACGCCGTCTGCGATCCAGACTCGATCGATGCTGAAAAGGGTCCGACGTCTTTCGTGAACCCGAGCAGTTTCTTTGGGTGGAGGACAAAGGGTAAAATCTGAAATCTCGTTTCGATGGATTCCCGAGGCTTGAATCTGCAAGAGGTGAATCACAAGACGGATTCAATTTTCGAGGTGCGCAAGCCCATTTGGATTTCACCTTGAGCCCTCCACCCTAAGAAAATGCTCAGGTGAACGGCCGTCCGTTCCAGGCCGAGCGCTCCCCGCGGCGTCGGGGGCCCTGCGCCGGCAGTCGGCACGGCCCGCGCCCTCCGCAGGGTCCGCGCGGGGGGCTCGCTGGGAGCGGCTGGGTGTCCGCAGCGATAGGCAGCCGCCGCCCCTCGTCGTCGTCGTCGTCGTCGTCGTCGTCGTCATCGTCTTCGTTGTCGACGTCGTCGTCGTCGTGCTCGCCCCTCGTCGTCGTCGTCGTCGTCGGCGTCGTCGTCGTCGTCGGCGTCGCCAGGAACGGCTGGGTGTCCGCAGCGATAGGCAGACGTCGGCAAAGGGGGGGGGGCCTCGCCCGGGAGGGAGCCGGCCCGATGCTGCACCCGATGCTTCGGCCTCGGCGGGGGAGCCGCCGCGCGGCCTCGGCGGGCCCTCGAGGGCGCGACGTTCTCGACGCCCCTCGAGGGCCCTCGAGGGCGCCCTCGAGGGCCGTTTTTCCTCCAGGAGCAGGGGCGCCCTCGAGCTCGAGGGCGCGGCGTTCTTCGCGCCCATCGCGCGTGGCGGTGCGGCTCCGACGTCTCTCCTCGTCCTCCTCGTGTCCTCGCTTCGTGTCTCGCGCCGCGCGCAGCGCGAAGTTCGGCGCCCTTGGAGAGGACCTGGTCAAGACGGTGACCCTCTGCAACTGCGGCTGGGGCCGCACCATCTCCATGAACGAGGCGCTGCCCCGCCGCCCTCCTCCCACACTCCTCCTTCGGGCGGTGGTGTCCAAGGGGTGCCTCCTCCTCCTCCTCCTCTTCTTCCTCCTCCATCTCCTCCTCCTCCTCCTCCTCATCCTCCTCCTCCTTCTCCTCCTCCTCCATCTCCTCCTCCTCCTCCTCCTTCTCCTCCTTCTCCTCCATCTCGGCTCAAGTGGGATGCATCAACCCCCGATCGCCTAACCAGGGGCCCGATAGGGGCCCGACAGCCCCACCCCGTCCAAGAACGTGCGGATTCGCTACCGCGAGCCTCTCGCCGTTCTATCGGCGATGTATCGCCGGTTCCGGGTCAACATTCCCACCCCCTGAGCCAGCCCCCCCCGAGTGTATCGTTCCGCCTCAGGTGTGTGTGTGTGTGTGTGTGTATGTGTGTGTGTGCGGCAGGGGGTACTAGTAAAAGGGCACGCGCCAGGGGCCTGCGCGAGCTGCAGGCAGATATCTGGCAGCGTCGGCCACGAGTGGTGGCAGATGTGTGTAGTGCTAACGATTGCCACGGTGGCGTGGCCAACTGTAACCGCTGGAGGAGCACTGTGGAGATTATGTCGGGGACATGAGGCGTACTGCAGGGCCAGCGAGGAGCATTGCAGGGAGTATTGGCCAGTGCACAGTTTGCAAGGGCAGATAGGTATGGAGTGCAGCTGTGTGCCTTTCATCGGGTCCCCCAAAGATCCCATGGGATCGGTCAGGCTTCGGGGCCAAACCTCAACTCTTGTTTCCATGTTGGAGCGGGCACCAAGCCGTGAGCGTGAAGCCGCTGTGGCCGCCAGGGTCTCGCTCACGTACAAGTCGCACTTCCCAAACGCGCGTGTTCTTGGATGCTCATTCTTCCGCTTCTGAGCGCCTACTTCCTTCTCCCTCCGCGCGGCCGCCCTCCTCTCCTCCTCATTCTCTTGCACGCTGGACAATTTGCCACTCGGTGCCCCCGATTAGCCCGACGCTGGTGCGGATCGCCTCCGCCTCGCTGCCGACGAAAAAAGTGTTTGGATGTTCCTCGTTGACCGCTATGTTTGCCGATGCCGGCTATGACTGGCCTCATGTGTTCCGTGGACACTCGTCTTGAATGTATCCAACATTTAATACGGATGGAGGGCAGTCCGCTATCCCAGTATTCGTGTTTAGGTCACCCTTTTGGCCAAACATTCCACACTGCGCAACAGTTTCGTGCACAGGTGGAGGGAGCTTCTTCTCATAGCAATGTTGCCGCTTGAGACCCCATCAGGCTTCAATGCCAGACGTGTACAGCTTGATAAATAGATGCTCGGATTGAGGGCTTCTCTTGTTCACGGCAGGGCTCGCCGGATTTTTTATCGGACCGTCAAAACCCATCTCGTCGCCAGCCTCTCGCTTGAAGCACGGATGGAAGCTCCTGATCAAAACGGAGTTATCGCTTGGTTTGCCTGTCTGCCAAGGGGACTCTTCCAGCAGTGAGCAGGAAGTTCAAATTTTGGCCTGAGACTTCTGCGGAAGGGACTTGTGACGGGTGGCCGTATTGCAGCATCGTTGATGCGTCTTGTGCTTACTCCGATTCTCCATCCCCCCGACACACCTTCTGCCCCTCGTCTCTCCCTTAAGCATCTTTTGGTATTCTGCAGCGGGCCCCAATAGCACCCTCAAGACACCCCCCAACAGGCAAGACGATGTGATTTCCAGTCCAGTGCCCCGAGACGGCACAAGATGGTTCCAAGGCGGCCTCACGGCCACTGCGATGCGATCCCAGAGTTTCGGTTTGAAAGATGCCTTGCCATCGAAGCTCGCACCCGGATCGTCGGTCCTCGAGGATTATGCCTCCTCGAAGCTCGGACGTCGGACCTCGATCCTCGAGCCTCGCTCCTCGAGCCTCTATCCTCGAGCCGGCAGCTTCGATCCTCTCCTCGAGGCCAGGGACTGCGGCCCTGGCCCTCGAAGCTCGAGCCCAGCTCCTCGAAGCTCGAAGCTAGAACCTCGACAGCTTCGAACCTCCGAGGCGAGGATGTATTCCCAAAATCGGCCGATCTGCGGGTTCCTCTGCCAGCGGTGGATGCGAATAGATTCTAGGCCGCATCCCAGGTGGGGTCGGAGTAGATGGGTTCGGAGTATCGCACCCATCGCCGATGCATCGCCGATGCGGCTTGATGTGCAGCCCGATGTGCGTCACGTCGACGTCGCCGATGCATCGCCGAGGCGTCGCCGATGTATCGCCGAGGCATCGCCGACGTATCGGCGATGCGGCGCGATCCTCCGGCCCCATCTGCTCCGACCCCTCCCGGGAGGCCTCCATGCAGTCGGGCCGCAGCAGGCCAAAGCACGACCACGTCCGCCGCCCGCTGGGGTCCCAGGACGTCGGCTCTGCGGGCGGAGGCACCCTCCCGCCTCGCCAGCCCAGATCCTCGAACCTCGGTCCTCCGCTCGAGATGGATGCCCAGAGCCCAGCCCAGTCTCTCGAGCTGCGCCCAGCCGCTGCGACGAGGAGGGCCCCCAGAAGCCGAAAGGCCTCGGACCTCGAGCCTCGAGCCTCGAGCCTCGAGCCTCGGCTCTCTCCTCGACGGCTTTGCCTCCTCGCGAGGCGCTCTGTGGGCTGCCGTCCGCGGCCG
>CAUYUJ010015932.1:137611-157611 GCA_963575745.1 Prorocentrum cordatum | reverse complement strand
GGCGTTAGCGGGACGGCAGCCCTGACTAGGTCGCCGCACCCATCGTTGGGGCGTTGCGCCCGAGGTCGCGTACACGAGGTCGGTCCGCCGAGACTGTGGCGTTGCAGAGGTTGTACCGCATGTCCTGTTTCACATGAGATGCACCATATACTTTGCACAACATTGAGATGACTACATCGATGGCACCGCGCAGATGTTGCTCCATTGTATACCAGAGCGCGCTGCTTGGGGCCAGCGGTGGCTAACATGTTTACAAAACGTGAGGAAGTAACAGGTGGGAACCGTTGTGGATTTTGCATTCTTGGGATATGAAATAATAAGTATCGTTGACCCCCCAGCTAGGTGTCCATTGCGTCTTTTTAATGAAAGTGTTTCTGTCGGGTCTTGTTTTTTAAAACCAAGGAGAGGCGTGGGGTCACCAAACTGTGTCGCTGGCCCCCGGTTTACAACGACAGTTGCTCATGCCCGGTGTTTCCATACGTTATGTCAAAATTTGCTCTCGCGCGGGAGTTCCTCGCAATGCATGCAGGAATCGCGCTGTCGCGTGGTACTTTCAGCAATTGACTCAAACGCCGCGCCTTCGACGTTCAGGAATCGCGCTGTCGCGCTCTTGCTGTGGTCACTTGGCAATCGTGCTGGCGCTCCAAACCTCCTCACGAGTCATGCAGTACCCACGTTTCGGCAACTCGCGTGCTCGACCTGGCCGCTTCGACCGCGCGTTCGATCCTGCCACGTGATTTCTGCTCCTTGCCCCCCCCCTGGCTAATCATGTGTTCCATTTTCTTCCTCCCCCCTTCGATCGTCCTCTCTTCCCTTGTCTTAGTTGCCGCCCTAAGTATACGCGGCGTTCAGGAAGATATATCCCCAGGGGGATACGATCGAAAACCAAGAGGCCAGGTATCGGGGGGGTGGGATATACGTATTGGATGGCGCGCGTGCGGCTAAGGGCGAACAGTCTTAAGAATGAGTGTTGTTGTGGTTCTTGCTGCTGTAAAACAGTATTGACGAACTACATGGTTTGGAGACCAACGATTTGTTATTTCAAATAATAGAGTGCGAGCCCCGGCAGGAACACGTCAATAGGTCGTCAACAAAGGGCACCAGAGAGGGGCTTTCAAATTAGCTGCCAGAGTGATTGATTACTAAACCTCAGCAGCACTTGTAATAATGTTGGATCGCCTTTGCTTGCTTGCTTGCCAATCAACACATGTGCATATGTATATACATATGTATATATATACACACTATTTTATATACAATTACACACATAAATATTCTATGTATATCCCGAGCCCTCGATGCCCGCTCTCTTCCTCATTGATCGTGCCCCCTTTGGAGGTGCGTCTTTCCTCCCTGTCAGTTGTAAGTGGCGCAGCCTTGAAAACAGGAAGACCAGTCATAATTGACGAGTGGGCAGCGAGGCAGAAAGGAAGTGGATGAGAGGAGAGGAGGGGGAAAAGGGGGCAAAAGGGATCGAGGGATGAGATGGGGGACTTGAATATGTAGCAAAAGAGGATGGCAAGGCAGGCTCAGGCAAAAGTGCGCTTGCTGCGTACATCCTGAGGCAGTCCAGAGCGAGAGCGTGATCCCAGTACGCCGAAAGCGCGATTCGTGCAAAAATGGTCAGGACGTCTTAGGCGAGAGCGCGATTCCTGGACAAATTGCAACGACGTCTTCAGCAAAAGCTTGGTTGGTATCTGGGGGTTGTTCTCATGCGGCACGACAATCAAACATACATCTCTTACGACAAATTGACGAAGCCACGGGATAACCGCGGAACATCTACGGGGTACATTTCGGAGCGACCATTGGGACAACCATCGGGACAACTATCCGGACAACCGCGGGAAAACCGTGAGACAATATCGGGACAACCGTCGGGACAACCACGGGGACAGCCATCGGATCAACCATCGGGACAATTGGATTGGTTGTCCCTTGGTTGTCCCGTCCTCAAACAGATTGACAGATCGATCGTGCGATTGATCTGTAAGTATGGAACTCAAATTTCGAGCATTCGTGATATCGATATATCGATCGATCGAGGTTCTGGTAGTGGGGTCGAATGACAGCCTGTGTGGACCGGTTCATGGGGACATCGAGATCGATTGACCTGGGTCCCGCGAGTCCGATCCGACGCCGATCGCAACCGAAAGCTGCACGCTCCCTCGATAAAGATACACATCGCCCGAGGCGTCGTTGGGGCTCGAAGAAGAAAACAAACAAACACATCTGCTTGGTGGTCTGCGCGGCGGCGCCTCCGGCGCCTCTGGAGCTGCCCCTGGCGGTTATTCGGGCGCCGCCCCTGGCGCGGCCCCTAGTCTGACCTCCCTGGCCGCGCCTGCTGCGCCGGCCGCGGTGGCGCTCGCAGGGGAGCCCACGGCCCATGCAGGGAAGCCGCGCGGACCTCCGAGACATCTCGTCCGTGCAGCGCTTCCCTGCCCTGCAGAAGGCAGGCCCCGCTCGGCCCCGCTCGGGCGTGTGCATATTTTTTCCGCGAGGACCATGGAGGAGACTCTCGGGTCCTCTTGCGGAGAAGTGCGCGCACGAGATCCAAGAATCCACGGGGAATGGACGTCCGAGCGATGGCGAGATTTGCGAGACAGGCGGCCAGCTTACCTGCCTCGACAAGTGCCGGCACGGGGCCCCCGTCCATGAGACGGACCACGACATCGGTTGCGCGCGCGCAGGCTGCTCGCTCTTCCCCCCCAGGGCTGGGCCCGAACGCTGTTTTGCTGGACTTCGGCTGGGTTTTGTTTTTCGTGTTGGGAGGGAGGTGCGGGAAAGCAGGTATGGCAAAACGAAGCACAGAGCGAACAAAACGAACAACAACGTTTAAGCCCAGCTCTGCTCCTCGTCCCCCCCCTGCGGCTCGCAGTGCACCCAGGTCGGCTACCGCGCCGAGCGGCTCGTGCGCCTGGCCAGAGCCTGCGTCCGTGGCGAGGCGATCGGACCCGACGCCCTCCTCTTGCGCTCTGCCTTCGCCTCGCGTCCTGCCCGTCTCCTCTCCCCCCCCCCGCCATATTCCTTTCCTCTCTCCTCCTCTGTCCGCCTGCGCCTTCCTGCCCCCCCTCTTTCTTCCTTTATGTTTCTCTCTCTCTCTCTCTCTACCTCTTTCTCTCTCTCTCTCTCTCTCTCTGACTATATCTACATCTCTCTCTCTCTTTATCTCGGTCTCCCTCTCTCTTGCTACATTTGTTTATCTCTATATAAGTATATACCTTTTCTCTCTAACTTGAACTGCTTCTCTGTATTTATCTCTCTACCTTTCTGTCTCGTTATTGTTTGCTCGCCTAGTCTCTATCTTGATGTGTTTTTCCCTGCCTACCTCTGTTTGCTTCTCTCTCGCTCATTTTTTGTTCTCTCTCTATATATATATACCTCCCTCTCTCTCTCTCTACGTTCCCCGAACAGCGCTTGCACTCGGATGGTCGCATTCTGTTTTGAAGGATCTGGGCTTGTGTGCCGCCTCGGCTGGCTTGTTGTCGCCCCGTCGCCGGTCGTTGCCGCCCGCCGCCGTTTCGTCGCGGACTCGTGTGCCGCCCCGGCCGGCTTGTGGTCGCCCCCCGTTGAATTGCAATTGCATTCCAGTGCATCCTTTTGCAGCGCATTGCATTGCATCGTGTAAATGTGAGCCAGCGTGGTTCCCAAACAGTGTGTTTCTTGCAACCTATGTTGTGCAATCTATGCTGTGCAAAATTTGTGGTGCTATCTACGTGTTTCAATACATGTGGTAGAGTGGATGTGCTGCAATCGATGTGGAGCAATGTATATGTGTGGCCATATAGGCTGTGAAATGTTTGTCGTGTAACCTACGAAGTGTAACTCATGTGGTGCAGTGTTTTCTGGTATATATATATATATATATATATATGTATGGGTATACGGGCCTAACGGGGGGCGTGTCGAAAATGCGAGTTGTATTATGTTATGTTGTGCTTTGCTGTTGTGCGTTGCTGTTGTGCGTTGCTGTTTGAGCGTTCCCTTGTGCTCTTCTCTCTCTCTCTCTCTCGTGTCCTCTTCCTCTTCCTCGTCATCCTCGTCCTCGTCGTCCTCGCCGTCGTGTGGGCGAAATACACATACATTCCGTGTGTTGGCGGTGGGAAACACCATAAATTTTGGGACAACCATTGGAGAAACCATACAAATCAAAGACACCGAAGTGATGGAAGCGAACACTTTAGGAAAACCGTGGGACAAAAACCACACAACACGAAAAACACATATTCCAGGAAACACCGTTCGAAGGGATAAGCCCGAAGGGAACCCCCGCAGTCTCTGTGGAACCTTTTTTTGTTTTGTTGTTTCCAATGGTTGTCCTAAAGCTTTCGCTTCAAGCACTTAAGTTTCTTGCTTTTTTTTGTGTTTCCAATGGTTTCCCCCAAGTTCTTGCATTCCTTCAGAGGGGGGGGGAGGGGGAAGACGAGGAGGAAGGAGAGCGAGGAGGAGGAGGAGGAGGAGGCGAAAGAGGAGGAGGCGGAGGAAGGAGAAGGGAGGATTTTTTTTTTGTCCCAGGCAGGTGCAGTGACTTCATATTCCATTTGCTGGGAAGGTTTTTTTTGTTTATATATAAAAGCCTTTTGTAGAGGTTTCAAGCGGAATCCTTTTGTAGAGGCTCTCAATAAGAATCCTTTTGCAGAGGCTTTGAAGAGGAGTCCTTCTGTAGAGGCTTTCAAGCGGAATCCTTGTTGTAAAGGTTCTCAGTAGGAACCCTTGTTGTGGAGGCTCTCACTACGAATCCTTCTGCACATGCTCTCAACAGGAATTCTCTTGTATGGGCTTTCAATAGGAATCCTATTTTGTATTGGCTTCCATTCGGAATCCTTTTGTAGACGCTCTCAATATGACTCCTTTTGTACTGGCTTCCACTTGGGATCCTTTTGTGGAGGCTTTGAAGCGGAATCCGCGTGTACTAATAATCCTTGTGTAGAGGTTTTCAGTAGGAATCCGTTCGTGGAGGCTGTCAATCGGAATCCTGTTGTAGACGCTCTCAGCAATAATCCTATTGTAGAGGCTCTCACTAGGAATCATTGCGTAGAGGTTCTCACTCTGAATCCTTTTTCTATTAGCTTCCAATAGGAATCATTTCGTATTGGCTTTCAATAGGACTCCTGTTGTAGATGCTCTCAATAGGACTCCTGTTGTAGAGGCCCTCAATAGGAACCGTTTGTTGCACATGCTCTTAAAACAAATCCTTTTGTAGTGGCTTTCAATAGGAATCATTTTTTTGTAGAGGCTCTCAATCGGAATCCTTTTGTAGAGGTTCGCACTAGGAATCCGTTCGTAGAGGCTCTCAATCGGAATCCTTGTGTAGAGGCTCTCAATCAGAACCCTTGTGCAGAGGCACTCAGTCGGAATCCTTGTGTATTGGCTTCCAAGTGGGATCCTTGTCTGCAGGCTTTCAATATGGATCTTGTGTGTAGGATTTCGATCGGAATCCTTCTGTTGAGGCTCTCAATACGAATCCTTTCCGTAGGGGCTTTCAATAGGAATTCTTGTGTAGAGGCTCTGAATAGGAATCCTTTTGTTGCAGAGGCTTTCAATCGGAATCCTTGTGCTAAGGATTTCAATAGGAAGCATTTTGTGGAGGCTCTCCATAGGAATCCTTGTGTAGAGGCTGTCAATAGAAATCCTTGTGGACAGGCTCTCAACAGGAATATTGTTGTTTTGGCTTTCAATCGGAATCCTTTTTGGTAGTGGCTTTCAATAGGAATCCTTTTGTAGGGGCGTTCAATAGGTATCCTTGCCTAGAGGTTTTCAATCGGAATCGTTTTGGGAGGTTTTTTTTTTAAGGTCCCAGGAATCCGCGATTCTTCGCGAGGACGGTTTGCGGAAGTTTTTTTTTTGAATGCTCCAGGAATCCATGGGGGGACATGGCTTCCATCATGTCAGCTTTTCGGCATGCAGGAGGAGTGAGCGGGAAGCCCATCGGCCTGTGATCCCGTTTCGCAGGGGTAATTGTGGACTTTGCTTGCGGGGGCAGGGGCGCGAGTCCATGTGGATCGAGGAGAGATCGCAGGTAGATGTTCACGAATTCGTGACACTGGAATGTCTTTGCCGTGGTGCGTAAGAACCTCAGATCAGAGAAACGACGCCCCCCTTTAGGCCCGTACGGCCATATATATACACACACGTATGCTGCGCAACCGTTGTTGTGCAATGTATGTTGTGCAATCGATGTGGGGCAATATTTGTGGTGCGACCGATTGGGTTGCAATCGTTTCCTTTGCAATCGATTGGATTGCAATGGATTTGGTTGCAACCTGTTGGATTGCATTCCATTGGATTGCAATCGGTCGGATTGCAATCGACTCAAATGCGCCTGGCTGCGTAGCAGGGGGAAGGAGAAGACGAGCAGGGGGAGGAAGACATTGACGACGAGAATGTCCCTCCCAGCCCGCCGGCGCGGCGCGGAGGAAGTGGCCGAGGAAAAAAAGGATAACGACGGAGAAGAGAAGGCGGACGACGAGGACGAGGAAATGGAGGATGATGAGAAGGAGGAGAAAGAGGAGCAAGAGGATCATCTCAGTGAACGCTGGCTGGGTGTGTGTGTGTGTGGGGGGGGGGCGAGCTTATATATATATATATATATATATATATATGTGTGTGTGTACACATATATACATTATCTATATACACATAACTGTATACTTACATATATGTGTGTGTACATGTGTATACAGTGATCCCTTTTCTATAGGTCAAACGTATGTTTGTATGTCTGTATGTATGTACGTATGTGTGTATGCATACATGCATGCATGCATGCATGTCGCATGTCTGTATTTGTACATTTGTCTACATACATATACATACACACGTATGTACCAATATCAACTACCTGCCGAGGTCTCTTAAGGTCGACCCCCCGCGCTGCGGCTCTGGGTGAACGTTCGAAGGAAAGGAAGAGGAGTGCGAAGGCAACGGGGACGGGAAAGCGGACGGAGGGCTCCGGCACCACAACCGCAACTAAGTGGAACTTTCTGTAGGGCCCCTCGGCGGAGCGCTAAACTGGTTGTTCTAACGATTTCTGGCATCGGTACAATGTTTGTTAACTGGGCTGCCCCTGGAGGTCCCGGCCATGTTCCTGGGGCTAGTTTGGCCGCAGATTCACTTTTGATGCCCTCTGAGCCTGAAAAGGGGCCCGCGACGCCGACGGCTAAGAAAAACGCCGAGATCGAAACAGATCATGCCGCCAGAGATGTGGGACGAGGACGACGAAGAGAGCGACGACGGCGTGGGGGACGAGGGCGGGGATGAGGGCGAGGACGACGACGACGTGGACGATCTCGGCGGCCCGGTCTTGCCGAGGTCCCCCTCGCCAGCCTGGACGCCGCTGGCCCAACCGCGGAGACCGCCCAGGACGTCGGCCCAGCCTTCCTTCCCCCGCGCGCGGCGGCTGGCAACGGCTGCGGGGGCCATGCTGCCGGCTGCGAGGCGACGACGACGCCGACGACGACGAAACACTATGGTCAGGAACTTTGGCTCGCAGGAGCTTTGGCTCAGCGTGGTGCTCCGCCGGTTCTGGCACCCCACGCTTCGGCGCGGCACGCTGTCCGCGTCCCCAGTCCCCTGCGTCAGCGTCCCGAGTTTTTCCCCGGCCATCCGCTCCGCGGAGCGGGGCGACACGCGATCCGCCTGCAAGGCATGAAGCGTCGCGGGGTCGCTCGCCGCAACGCGGTGAGCAAAGAAGTTCCTGACCGCAAGTCGCCCGCGAGGACGCAAGCATAGTCGCACCTCGCCCGGCGCGGTCCGCGCCAGGGCGGCTGCCTTTCCCCAAAAAGGCGGCTCGTGGGCGCGAAGATCATCGCGGGGCGCGATGCGCGAAATGAGGTGACACAGAAGACGACGACGTAGAAGGGAACGACGAAGAAGAGGAAATGTAGACGTCGATTTGGTCGTAGTCGTCGCCGTGTTCGTCATCGTCGTCGCCGTCGTCGGCTTGGTCGCAGCTGGCGTCGACGTCGTCGCTTCCGTCGTCGCCGTGCTCGCAGTCGTCGTCGTTGACGTGGTCGTCGTGGTTGTCGTCGACGTGGTCGTCGTTGACGTGGTCGTCGCCGTGGTCGTGGTCGTCGACGTCGACGAGGTCGTGGTCGTGGTCGTCGACGTGGTCGTTTTCGACGTGCTCGTCGCTTTCGTGATCGGCGTGCCCGTCGCTTCCGTCGTGGTCGTCGTCCTCGACGTTGTCGCCGTCGACGTCGTCGCCGTCATCGCCGCGAGGCGCCTTCGCGAGCGCCCCGGGAGGCCTCCTCGGACCTCCCAGAGTCCTGCGTGTATGGACACACCCCCTTAGGACCTCTTGCCTTCTCCCTACATTGCCGAAGGAAGTTCAAGTTCACCTTCGCATGCGCTCGAGGATTTATTTGACCTTCCTCCCCCCCAGAACTTCCTCGTCTTCCACCTCCCCCTCCTACGTACATCCCTGTCGAACCCCGGAACGTGTCGGTAGGATGCGCAAGCGGAATCGTTGGCGCGCTGATGTCTTGCAATAGAAGGATCGCAGGGGCGTTGTTTTGGAAGTGTAGCTCTCACCTCAGCGGCGCGCACAGTCGTCGTGAAGTTGGCAGCAGCTTCGAGGCTGGAGGGCGAACTCTTTTTCAAGCTGTGGCGCTCGCCTCAGCGCCGCGCCCGTTCTTTTTCGAAGTGCGCAACATCTGCAGGGATGGATGACAGGTGGCTCACAACATGTGGCTCTCGCCAACGTGCCGCGCACCCTCATGCCAAAACCTTGCAACGGTTTTTCACGGACTGGGCGCTGGCTCCTTCACAAAAGTTGGCCCTCGCCTCAACGCTACACACACTCATCTCAAACATTATGTTGGTTTGGCTCTCGCCTGAGCACCGCGCAGATTCGTCACAGCAGCTTGAACACGCTCAGGGATGGAACGGGGGATTTTATTATTCGAAATGGTGTTTGCGCCGTAGTTCCGCGCACACTTGTTTACAGATTTCGCCACAGTTTCAAGGGTGGAGGGCGGTTCCTGTCCAAAGTGCTGCTCCTGCGCCAGCGCCGCGCACATTCGTCTCCAAACCTTGCAGCACCTTCACGGATTTAACACAGTTTTCTTTTCAAAATGGGGTTTTCGCCTCAGCGTCGCGAGCATTGTTTTTATAAAAAATATCGCTGACAAGGATGGAGGACTATTTTTTTAACAGAGGTTATCGCTGGGGCTTTACTAACCCAGTGCCCCACATCTTCAACACATGCAGTAGCGGTGCACGGATCCACGGCGTCTCTTTTTCAACATGGATTTGTCGATTGGGACTTCGCCGAAATTCATGGCCACAGGCGTGAACCGGCCCCACAGAAACATAGAGGTGTGGGTCTTTCCCCCGCTAGGAGGATCTCGCTGGACGCCTCGTTGAATTGTATGGTAAGTGGATTTTACGCCAGACAAGTCACAGCGAGACCCTCGCCAACATTGCATTCCTAACAGTACTGGCCCTTCAAGGGGGACGCTCCTCATAGTGAGGAGGAAAGTTTGCAGGCACGCGTGAGGAGGGGCCTTTAGAGACGGCAGGTGTGCATTGCAGCATCGCTCATGCTTGTTTGGTCTGCCCTGGTGCTTCTCCTCCTGCCCATGTTCCTCCTCGTCCCCCCCTCCCACGCCACGTCGAAGAACAAGACAACCGGATAATCACAAGCTTTCGGATCTCCGAGCGGATCTCTTGGCCCCACCCCCACACTGGGGGGGGGTGGGGGCAGGGGCAGGGGTCTGCCCTGGTGCTCCTCCTCCTGCCCATGTTCCTCCTCGTCCCCCCCTCCCACGCCACGTCGAAGCACAAGACAACCGGATAATCACAAGCTTTCGGATCTCCGAGCGGATCTCTTGGCCCCACCCCCACACTGGGGGGGGTGGGGGCAGGGGCAGGGCCTCTACCCTGGTGCTTCTCCTCCTGCCCATGCTCCTCCTCGTCCCCCCCCCTCCCACGCCACGTCGAAGCACAAGACCACCAGAGAATCACAACGTTTCGGCTCTCCGCGCGGATCTCTCGGCCCCACCCGCACACCGGGGGGGGGGGCAGGGCAGGGCAGGGGCGGCGCCAGGGGGGGGGGGAGGGCAGGCCCACGGGGGGGGGAAGGCATCGGCCCCCCGTCGCCGATGGATCGCCGCTCGGGGCCCGGCCCCCCCCAGCGGAGCGGAGGGAGGGAGGGAGGGAGGGAGGGAGGGAGAGGGAGGGAGGGAGGGAGGGAGGGAGGGAGGCCCCGGCCCCCGGCCCGGCCCTGGCCCTTCACGCCAGCGGACGTGTGGCTCCGCAGTCGGAGGCTCGTCGCTGCGCGATCGGCGATGCGTCGCCGATGCCGGGTCGGCGGTTCCCCCCTGGGCCAGCCCCGTCCTCTCCAGTCCTCGTCCTCCCCCTCCGCATCGTTGTCGCCGTCGTCGTCGCCGTCGTCGTCGAGGGTCGCCAGTCGCCGTCCCTCGTCGCCGTCGTGGTCGTCGTTACTCCCGTTCTCGTCGGTCGTCCTCCCCCTCGTCGTCGTCGCTCTCGTCGTCGTCGTCGTCGCCACGTCGTCTTCGCCGTCTTCGTCTGCGTTGCCGCCGCCGCTGCCGCCGCGCTCCTCTTGGCCGTCGCCGATTATCGCTGCAGCCCGCGTCGCAACCGTCGCCTCCGCCGTCGCCGTGCTTGCCGTCGTCGACGGTCGTCGCCGTCGTCGCTGCCTTTGGCCCTGGGCGTCTTCCGATATGACCTGCTGAGTGCGCGGCCACCGAGGCCCCAACCCCTTCCCCAGGGTCAGCTCCTCGCCCCAGATCATGTCCTGGGGGCCCGAAGCGGCCCCCAGAGGTTGGAATCGATGAATGTCTATTGGGTTGAAGCCGTCGTATCGTCCGAGGTCTGGATGGATGGTCGTCGTGCTCGCCGCCGTCGGCGGTTGGAGGCTGTTTTCAAGAGTCTGGCGATCACCCAGATCATCGGACCCGCTGGCTCGCCGCCCCCCACGCTAGCCTGACCTTGTCGGTTGAGAGGGCCCGGATGGGGAACGCAGTATTGATGCGTGCGGGCATACGTGGCACTGCCCAGAGCGAAACGGCTAGATTATCGACCACCGCCTTCCCCCCTCCACCCGGAGACCAGAATATCCTCGTTCATCGCCGAAAACAAACGGCCTTTGGTCGTCGACGTCGCAGCTGCCGCTGTCGTCGTCGACGGTCGTCCTCGGCAGTCGTCGGCGGGACTCCCGCAGAGCATCGCGGCGATCCACGGCTTCGGGCCCTTCGCCGCCGCCAACGTGTTGCAGTTGCTGGGCGGCTACGAGCGCATGCCCCCCGGGGCAGCCCTCCCCCGAAAGGAGAAGGCCGTGGGGGCAGTGAGTCTCCGAGGAGGAGGAGGAGGAGGAGGAGGAGGAGGAGGAGGAGGAGGAGGAGGAGCAGAAGGAGGAGCAGGAGGAGGGCAGTGAGGCTCAGAGGAGGAGGAGGAGGAGGAGGAGGAGGAGGCGGAGGGAATATTCGAAGACGAAAGAGCTGCAGAAAAATAAGCTTTCGGAGGTCCGCGCTGATTCCCTGGGTCAGCGCCCTGGCGGCGCCTCTGGCGCCGCCCTTGCCGCGCTTCGCGCTCGGGGAGGGAATCCGCGCGGGCCTCCAGAGGTTTCTGTTGATGAAGCTTCCTGTTCCTCTAAATTCGAGGCGGTTCAGGGGTTTGGAGTGTACGCGGCTTTTTGTTGAGGGGCCGTTCCCAGTTTCGGGGAGTAGCCCACATGGGGCGGCAGAAACATGCTCTTGCTGGGTCTGTCGAGTGCCCGCTGTTTTCGGCAAGCGTCGGTGGTGGTTGTTTTCTCGCCGGTGTTTTCTGGGTTTCCAGGGCTTCCCCTAGGGAGGAAGAGAAGCAGGTGATCGAGAGGCAGGGGGAGAAGGAGGGCGGCAGGCAACGAGGAAGAGAAAAAGGAAGGCGAGTGCGGGAGGGCCAGGGGGCAGCGGAGGAGGATTGGGTGTATCAAGTCAGCCAGGTCGGTTGGCGCCAGCGGGTCTCGCCCATTCCCACCCTCCCTCCATACAAAAAAGACTCACTCGAGGCACAGCTTGGCTGAAGTCGGGCGTGTCCCTCTACAGGAGGAAGATTCTACAGATCAGGAACAAATAGTCAGGGGACAACTTTTTGAGCATCTCTGCGCCTTTCTGGTGCACTATTCGACTATAGTTTGCGTGTCGTCCAAAATCCGCCTGTAGGGGGACATGCCCGACCTGAAACATTGCTTGGCCCCTTGGACCGCCGTGGGGCCGTCTTGGGCGTCTTGGTGCGATCGTTCGGCGACTCGGCGCCCTCTTGGACCGTCTTTGGGGCCTCCTTGGAGCTCTCTTGGCCCGTCTTCGGGCCCTGTCGGGGCCCAGAGGCCCGACGCCCGAAGTGCAAGCGGAACGGATTGGAGCGCATCCCCACCCGGCGAGCGGGCGACGCTCCCGCGCAGGGCCGCCCCCCGTCGGCTCGGCACCGGCAGGCGGGCCGCGCGGGGGGGGCTGGAGCCGCAAAAGAGCTTCCGAGGAGCGCGGCGAAGCCGAGGCATGCGCCGCGCCCAGAAAGTGCTGCAGCCGTCGCACACGCACACTTTTTTTTTGGTCGCGGCCGCAAGGCGAAGGCGCAGGCGGCGGGTCGGCAAGTCCGGGGCGCGGCCCTTACTAATTTACAGCGAGCAGCAAACTAGAGCGCGGGGTCAAACCTAAGCTGCCTAAGCCGCCGTCACACACGCGCACGCGCACCCGCACGAAACTGCGCTGCGCTCGGGCGTTGGCAGCAGTTCATCTCGCTCTCGCGCGGCCCTGCGGCCTCTTTCGCGCGGCTCCGCTGCCGAGGCATGCGCCGCGCCTGCGCGGGGACGCCCCTTCTGGGCGAGATGTTCACGGAGGTTCGGCCAGGGCGGCATGTCTCGCGCTGGGCCCCGAATCTTGGCGAGCGGCGACTGGCAGATGTGTGACGCGCCCAGGCGGGAGCGCCACGCGCAAGCGACATCTACGCGGCGCCGGTGCGAGAGCGACAGTGTTCCTCCGCTCGCTCGGCGACACACTGGTGTGGGGAGAATGCGCGCCGCGCCTAAACGGGCGCATACCTCTGGGAAACAATGAGCGGGACGCCGAGGGGAAATCGGCGCTTCTTCCATCGGCAGGCTACGTGGTTGAATGGGAGTATAGTCATATGTACTGGCAGGGGATACGGATGAATCCTTGGCGCGAGCAAGTGGAGTGGGATGATGGAGAAGGCAAAGGATGAGGGGAGAAGACGGAGGAGGTCATTTGAGAAAGGGGAGGCTGGGGGGGAGGAGGGCGATGAGCGGCGAGGAAGGGGAGGAACGAGGAGGGGATGGAGAGATGGAGAGGGAGAGACTGAGAGAGAGAGGAAGAGAGGGAGAGAGATAGAGAGAGATGCAGAGGGAGAGGGAGAGGAAGATGGAGAGAAACGAAGAGGGAGAGGGAGTAACAGAGTAGTGGGGGCATGGGGAAAGAGGGATATCAACATTATTGAGAGGGAGAAGGAGAGTGAGAGGGTGCGTTTGGTACATATCCATATATCGGGATACATACACAAGTATGTACCTTTGCGAGCGTTGGTCCCGCACACTGTGAGCTATTGCAATGCGTTCTTTGAAGCTTTGTGGTGCAATCTACTCGGTGCGAGCCATTCTTCGCAAACGTTGCGGTGCAAGTGATGTTGGCCAAGCTGTTCAATGTGAGGTATGCTGTAGAAGCTACGTGTTGCCAGGCAGGCAGTGCAATCTGCTTGGGTGTCGTACAAGCTGTGTGGTGCACGCTCTGTGCTGTCAGTTACGGGGCGCAAGTTCCATGGTAAGAGCTACGCGGGGCGGCGCATGTTTGTAAGTAGTAAGCTGTCAACCCCACTGCTCTCGCACACATCCCACGCACCCACTCGCAGCCCGTATTTTGCAAGACTCGTGAGGCCGCGAGGGCGCAGTCACGGCGCTGGCCGGCGCATCTCTGCGGCCGCGCCGGCACGAGCGAGCCCGCGCGCAGTGCAACCAGTTGGTTTGGCACAACTACGGCGGCCGCGATGGCTCTTGCCGGTGGGAATGTCTCAGCGCGTCTCAGGGGCCACGCTGGTGCGCAGGCACGTCAGTGCGGGTCGTTGATTTTGGCAGTTGCGGTATCGTGATGACGTCGATATCGGCGGCAACGATGATGATTGTAGCGATGGTGGTGGCAATGATGACGACGACAACAGCAAGGCCATGTCGGCGCCGATGCTGCGGACGATGATATCGATCGTGACGTCCACACGTCGGTGATGAAGATGATTAGGTGATGATTGCGGCACTGGCGGCGATTTGCGATGACGGGAACGGTGGTAACGCGGTGACGCTGGTGAGGGTGCCGCAAAATACCAAGACATTTGGCGAACATTTTGGTGCAACAACATGTGGGTGTCCCGTGTTTCTGAAAGGCTCTATCTCGAATTTCTTCGATAACCAATGTCTGTGTCAGGATTTCGACACGCGCGCCCGGCGTCGCGCGCCTGCGGCCCGCTTGGTGCGATTTGATTATGATCCGAGGTGTGAGCGTATGTTGTTTCAGCGCGGATGCACCGCGTATTGGGATGAGAATGTGGTATCCTGGCGAGACTGTTAACATACGGTTTCAGCCAATGAGCGCGGGCAGGATTCTGCAAGATTTGCAGTGAAATGCCAACGGGTTTTTATGTGTTTGCGTTTGGGCAGTTGTATAACTTTAGTGCGTTTGGCGTAGTTCTGTCATGTGTGCGCGTGTGGGCGTAGTTTTTTTTTGCTGATGCTTGCTACGATTTTTTCAGGCGCTGTTGACACCCAGTTGTCGGCGTCGCCATGGGCCATGAAACGGTACCGCGCCCGCACGGGTTACCGACCTGCACTGAAGTGCCCGCGCGTCAGCGCTGCCTGCGAGACGCGCCAAGAAGTCCCCACCGGTCAGCGCCACCGCGGCCGCGTTGGTCGCGCGAGCTTCGTTGGCCGACCTGCGCGCGAGCCTGCGCGTGCTAGCGCGGCCGTAGCGACGCCTCAGCCAGCGCAAAGCAATCATCACAATCGCCGCTGCACGGGTGTTGCAAATCATGTTGCGGGTGGGCGGGAAATTGCGCGAGCAGTGGATGTTGTCAGGTCACCGGTGAAAGTTTGTGAGTTACACAACATAGCTTACGCAGCGTAGATTACGCAACACAGGTTGCACAACATGAAGTGGACGACATATATTGCGCGACATCTATTGATCCAAATGGAACGCGCAACGTATAGTGCACAACGTAGGTTGCAAAGCGTGCGTTGCATTATTTGTATAGTACCACATTGGTTGATCCCCATCAGTTGCACAATCGGAATCACTGGAAGCATTGCTTGGTGTCCACGTTTACTAACACACATGTGTATGCACACACGCATATATACATATATATATATATATATATATATATACAAGACTGCAGTGGCGCTTCGCGCCATGCACCTTGGTCCTTGAAGTTTGGTATGCAGGCGGAATAGCAGGAAGGTCAAGCCGACAATTAGCCGATAACTCCTGGTTGCCTTTTCTGGCATCGCCGCTATAATAATGTTATTCGTTATCCTTCCTCCATGTTTCTTTTTCCTTATTTTCGCCATGCCCTGCGCATTCTCCCCATCCTCCTCAGCTCTTTTTTGCGGAGGCTCCTCCTTGGAGAGCCTCTAGGGGCCTCACAAAAGTTGTTTCAGGCTTTCTTAAGGCTTTCTGGAGACCTCCTGGGCGTATTCTGGGGGCCTCCGGGGGCTTCCTCGGGCCACCCTGCCTCCAACCGCGGTCTCCCTGAACGACCGAATCACGATTTGGAATTCTTCGGAGGGTGTCTTTGGGCCATCTTGGGCCGCCATGGGGCTCTATGAGGGCCATCTTGGACCCGTGTTGTGCCGTTTTGGGGCTCTCTTGGACTGCCTGGAAACCCTTTCGGATGGTTGTGGGGCGATTGTGGAGCCTCCCAGGCGGCTTCGGACGCCCAGAAGACCGCCGTCTTGGAGCGTCGGGAAGCCGAAAAGAGGAGAACCCTACAATTCACCAAAAACCAATAGAACATTAATGATTTTTGCCTCGGGGGGCCTTCTTGGGAGTGCTCTTGGAGGCCTCTTTGGGGCCGTCCTGGAGGCCTCTTGGGCCATCTTGAGGTCACGTCGGTCACTCTTGGAGCGCTCTTGTGCTGTCTTGGGGGTCTCTGGGACGTCCCCGATGACCCCCCTGATCGTCCTAGGTGCTCTGGGAAGGCTTGGCAAAGCGCCATGTGAGGCCCCGGGGGTCGCTTCGAGGCCCGTCTGGAGGGTCCCAAAGCCCCAGATTCCAGGAGTCCGGTTTGGGGGGGGGTGATGGGTTTTCCCCCCGCCCGGGCTTATAAAAATATAGGAAAAGGAATATGTGTGTGGTGAGATGCAAATCCATACAGAAAGGGAGGGAGTGAGAGAGAGAGAGAGAGTGAGGGAGAACGCAGACTGACAGACACAGAGGGAAAAACTACAGACAGACAGACACACAGGCAGACAGACAAATAGATAGATCGATAGATAGACAGACAGAGAGAGAGGGAGAGAGCGAGAAAGAGAGAGAGAGAGAGAGACACACACACACACAGACACACGCAACACACAACAACAAACTCCTCGGAGGGCAGGTTGAGGACAACCAAGGGAGCACGAGGAGGAGGACGAGGAGGATGACGAGGAGGGGAGGACGACCCGGGAAGAACGAGGAGGGGGAGTTTTTTTTTTTGCCGGGAAGGGAACAGGGGAGCAGCAGGGGGATGGCGGGCCGCGCAGCGCCCACCCAAGCGTGAATGGGATTGCCCGGGCCCGGCACCTGGCACGACATGCCACGAGGAGCCACGATGACGGCAGCGCCACACTGCGGCCAGGCAGGCCTGAGCCGCCACCCTCCCCAAACCCCCCTATAGTGAATAAAGCGGGAGCCGGGGCATGAGGCCTTACTGACACTCGGCCTCGTCCTGGTATATCTCCCCTCATCCCTCCTCGTTGTCCTTCATCGGGTACTATCATGCCCTCCTCACGCAAGCCTCCTGCCTGTTTATTCCTCTCGTTTCTCCTCCTCTTCTCCTCCTCCCTCCTTTTCCTCCTCGTTCTCCTCCATCCTGCTCCCCTCCGCCTCCTTCTCTCCTCCCCCTCCCCTCCCCTCCTCCTCCTCCTCCTCCTGCCCCCTGCTCTCGGGCGCCACGCCCCCAGCCTGACCTTCCTTGCCCCCGTCCTTCGTCGTTTGCGTCCTATCCTCCTCCTCCCTCTCCTCCTCCTAGCCCTCCCTCCTGTCCTCCTTACTCCTCATACTCCTGCCTCCTCATCCTCCTCCTCCTCCTCCCCCCCCATTTCTCCTTCTGCTCCTCCTCCTGCCTCCTCCTCCATCTATTCTCATTCTCCCCTCCTCCTCCTCCTCCTCCTCCTCCTCCTCCTCCCCGCCGCCTCTCCTCTCCCTCATCCTCATTTCATCGCATCTCAAAAAAAATCCTCATCCTCGCTCTCTCCTCGGAGGAGGAAAAAAAAAAGAAAAAGGTGCCCTTACCGCTACTCTTCACCCGTTTTCCTTCTTTTTGTGCCTTCTCGAAGGCCCTCGTCGGCACCGTTGGATTGGCCTCGAAATTCTGGTCAGAACGCACCCTGGGAGAGGTCCAGGGAGTAGCGGTATCGGTGCCCCTTCGGCCGCGCGCGTCGACGGCCGCGTTTGGCGGCTGCGTCGTTGCGCACGCGGTCCCCTTTCGCCTGTCCCGGCTTTGGGTTGGGTCGGGCACGGGCTTGAGAAGCCGACAGAGTCGAGCACGGGGGGGGGGGGGAACTTGGCCCTCGCTGTAGCCATTTTGGCTCAAACGCGTAACGCGGGGGGGGGGTGGCCCTGCCCATGGAATTTAATGTTCGGCCCGTACGCCTCGGTCCTGCGGAACTTCCCGGTGGCCGCGGGAGCAAGACAGCGAAAGTTGGGGATGTCCTTCCATGGGCGGACCAATCCGCGGTGCGGCGCGTGGAAGGCTGGAGTGTGGTCGGCAGCTGGAGCCGGGCGCGACCTGCCATGCACGGCGCGGCCCCTCCCTCGGATACTGGAAGTGCTCCGAAGCAGAGGGCGCGCGGGCCGGGGAGCCGTCCCAGAAGAAGCAGAGGGCGCCGGCGTGGGGCCACCCCAAGGCCGCGCCGACCGCCGAGCTGGGGGTTGGCACCCATTGTCAGGAGGGGAAGAAACACACAGACACAATTAATCCTCGATTCCTCCGAAAATATGGGAAAATATGGGCAGTGGGGGGGAAGACAAAAACCCAGAAAATATGGGAAAATATGGGGACTATTTTTGTGTGTGTATTTATTTGTGTGTCCTAATTTCCCTTTACATTGGTCCGCGCGGCAGGGGCCGCTCGGGTCATTCGGACTGGGCGTGCTCCGCGCCGGCTTGCCCCCTCGCGCCAGCGCCGGCGCCGAACGCTATAGTGTCCCCGCACGCGGCGCGCCGCCGTGGCGCGCTGCAGGACCGAACGCCGAGGCCAAGAGCTGTGTGTTCGACGCGGCCTGGGGCCGGACCAGGCGTCCTCCTCCTCCTCCTCCTCCTCTTCCTCCTCCTCCTCCTCCTCCTCCCCATACCTTTCCTCCCTTCCCCTCCTCCTCCTCCTCCCTCTCCTCCTCCTCCCCCTCCTCCTCCTCCTACTCCTCCTCCTCCTTCCTCCTCCCCCTCCTCCTCCTCCTCCTCCTCCTCCTCCTCCTCCTCCTCCTCCTTCCGCCAGCAGCCAGCCAGCAGGCCCAGCCCCGCGCGCGCGGCCCCCCGCCGCCGGATGCCGACTCGTTCGCGCGGGCAGGGGCAGCCTGCGGCTGGCCTCGAGCGCGCAGGCCCAGAGCGCGCCGGGGGGCTGGCGTCAGGGACCGGGGGATCGCGGAGGCAGTGGCGCTCTGGGCCGTGCTCCCAGAAGAGGAGATCAGAGCCCCGAATCATCAGGGGTAACTCGGGTCAGGGATAACTCGGGTTCGTTTTTCGGGAATCCAAACCCGAGTTACCCCGGACCCGAGTTACCCCGGATAATTCGGGCGTCCAGAGCCCCGAATCATCAGGGGTAACTCGGGTCAGGGGTAACTCGGGCTCCTTTTTCGGGAATCCAAACCCGAGTTACCCCGGACCCGAGTTACCCCGGATAACTCGGGCGCCCAAAGAGGGGCCGCGCGTTCTGCCTGCTGGGCAAGCTCGGAGCTCAGAAAGTCTCCGTGCACTTGGAGAAAACGACACGCGCGCAGCGCGGGCAAGATCTTGGGCTGGGCCAGGGGGCACTGCGTTCCCGACGGCGATTCGCCCGAGAATGCGACCATCCTGAAACTCGCGGGCTACATGCAGCGCGCGCGGCGACCGTGCCGCGGTCAAGACTGGCATCGATTGTGTTCTATGCCGCCATCGCGGATCTGGAGACAGCGCACCCAGTCGACCACATCACAGTGACCACCGCGGCAGCAGCGCACAGGCACGACCACCGCTCCAAGAAGAAGAAGAAGAAGAAGAAGAGGAAATCCAACAGGGTGTACACCGTCGGCGAGGTGCTGCAATTAGAGGCGGCCATCAACACCTGTGAGGACCTCCTCGTCCAGATCACGCTATGCAGCGGACTGCGCAAATTTTCAGCGCGCTCAGGAACGACGACTCCATCTGGGACCAGCCAGCGCCAGCGCGGTGGACGACTGCTGGGGAGTTCCCCGCGGGTGGATTCCTGCACGGGATTTGCGACAAAGCCAAAGCGACCGAGGCCACGAGCTGCTGCATCGAGTCGCCCATGCCCTGGGCGGTGCCCGCCAGAGGAGGGCCAGGTGGTACCGCGACGACGTGCAGAAGCTCGGGCTCACTGATACAGAGTATGCGGTGCCATCCCCGTGGGCGGTCCGGTCCGGGCAGGCGAGTCGCCGCCCTGCGCGGCGACGGCAGACGAGTGGCTTACCCAGATTCGCTACGCCTTGCGCGAGGCTGGACTGCCTTGCGCTTCGCCTGGCGGCGGCGACCGTCACACGTCACCCTTCACACAGCAAAGCGGATGGTGTTCACGTGGGCGGG
>CAUYUJ010015932.1:132500-137511 GCA_963575745.1 Prorocentrum cordatum | reverse complement strand
TCGAAATCTCTGAGAATCGGCGGGTTTGGAGGATGTATTGGGCGCCGCGGCCGCTCCAGAGCGTTCCGGAACGCTCTGAGAGCGCTCCGGAACGCTCTGGAGCGATTTATCCCGATCCTAGCCCTGTTTTAATCACCCCCTGATCGCGCATTCATCGCCGAGTGAGGCTAGGGTGTCCCACCGTATCCGGCTGCCTGCGGCAATCCCCGCCATTGTGCCAGTGCAGCAGCGCAGCGTGAAGGAGGTTGAGTTCAAGGTGCACGTTTGGCGCTTCTCTGAGGCCCCTTGAGGGCCCATCGGGAGCCTTTGAGGTCCGCTTTGGAGGCCCCTGGTAGCCTGTAGGGGAACCTCGGTGGGAGTTTTTGGGGGTCTCTTGGGCCTCTCGGGGGCGTCTTTGGGGCCTCTAAGGAGCATGCTGGGGGTTTGGGATGCAATCATATAGGAAAAGGCTGCCAATGCCAGCTCGCTTTTCCCCTCTCGGTCCTTCTTGGAGGCCTCTTGGGCCGTCTTGGGGCCCCACGGCCGTCTTGGGGCCATCTTGGGCTTTCTTGAGGGCGGTTTTGGAGCCCCCCTGGGCCGTGTTTTGGAACCGATCGGGCCGTCTCGGGCTTTCAAGCGACAGAAGGGGCCAAAATCTGAACGCTTGTTGGAGCCCTAAAGGAGAAACAATGTTCTTGTTGTTCTCGATGTCCTCTTGGGTGTCCCGCTGGAGGCCTCTTGGTCCGTCTTGGGGGCCTCTTGGTCGTCCCGAGGCCATCTTGGGCCGACTTGGAGCCCTTTGACAGCGTATAGAGGCCGTCTTGGGGAGTCTTGGGACGCATTGGGGGCCTTTTTGGGCAGTCTTGGGACGAGAGTGGCTGTCTTGGACTTGGACGTTGTTGTTAGCAATTTTGGATGTGTTGAGGAGTCATCTTGGTTGTTTTGTTAGTTTGTTGCTGTGTATCTCGTTCTTTAGAATGGTTCCTTTGCATGACTTGGGCTGCTGTTCTCTGTCTTTGCCCCTGAGGGGAGGGAGCTGGCATTCGGCCTTCAATGATTGTCCCTTCAAGTGGAACTGGAGCATTGCCCAAGAGCTGCTTTGGAGAGCGTGGCGGCTTTCAGAGAATGCACGCGGGCCTGGGACGGGGTCGGCCCTCGAAAGCATCAGAGGAACCCGAGCAGACAGCAGGGGAGCATTTGAACACGCCCCAGCGTGCACAGGGCATGGATGCGGATAAATACCGAGGAACGCTCGACTTCTCCACCCGGGGTGCCTCTGCCTCCAGTCTAGTGGCGATGCACCGTCGATCCCGGGCCGATGTCCTCCCCTCTCCTGGCCAGACTACCCCCCATAATAATAACAACAATAATAATAATAAGAAGAAGATGCAGAAGCAGAAGAAGAGAAGTAATAATTATATCCAGAAGAAGAAGACGAAGTCGAAGAAGGACAAAAAGAAGCGTGTGCATAAACATCAACCTGGCATGGTTTGCGAGGATTTCGTGGACCTGGGCTGACCTCCCCCAGGCGGCGCCTCCGGCGCACCCCCTGGCGTGTTCCGCGCGCCAGGAGGCGGGCACCCCGCTCCGATCCAAGAAGCCCGAGCGGACCTCCACAAGTAGACGACGACGACGACGACGACAAAGACGACAACGAAGACGACGACCACGACGTCTACGACGTCGACGACGACGACCACGACCACGACCACGACCACGACGACGACGACGACGACGATGACCACGACGACGACTCCCCGCCCAGGACCATTTTCCCTCTGGACCCCTTCGGTCCATGCCAGAGGGGGAAGAGATGCCAATACCGATGGCCTTCCATCGTCGCCAGGACCTGGTCCGGACACGCCCTGGGAGAGGATCCTGGCGCACCGGCGTCGGTGACGCTTTGCCCCCCCCCCCGTCGGAGAACACCGCAGCGGTCGAAGGCGGCCTCGAGGCCGAGGTGGTGCCCAGCTCCCGCGGGCCCGGCTGCGGGAGGGCGCTCCCCGCGGGGTCTCGCCCCCTGGGGGGCGCATCTGGAGGGTTTCTCCGAAGGGCTTAGGCGACCCGTCCGCCTCCTCCTCCCCCTCCTCCTCCTCCTCCTTCTCCTCCTCCTTCTCCTCCTGCATTCTCTCACCTGCTCCCTCCTCCTCCTCCTCCTCCACACCTCCTCCTCCTCCTCCTCCTCCTCCTCCTCCTCCTCCTCCTCCTCCTCCTCCTCCTCCTCCTCCTCCTCCTCCTCCCCCTCGGGTCGCCCACGGCCCCAGAGGAATCCGTGCAGGCGCATCTCCCCAAACGGCAGGTGTTTTTTTTGGGCTGCCCGGCCACGAGCGGTGGAGCCGTTCGCGTGGAGGGCGCCTCGTCGGAGGAGCGGAGCGGCATACGCATACGGCCCAGTCGCTGAAGCCACGAGCACTTGACCACTCTGGAGGCACCAGGGGCTACAGTCGGAGCCCTGAAGAAGGAACCCTTTTTGTTGGGGAGGGGCTCCGTGTTCCTTAGTTGCTTTACAGTGCTCCTTGGGTTTTCCTTAGGTTTTCCATTGGAAATCTGAGTTTACTATATGGGAAAAAGGGGCCTCGTTCCTAATTTATCGTTCCTTAGGTCAACGCCCCGACTGTATGGTTTCCGGGCCGCTCCTCACTTTGGCGTCGCACACCGACATGCTACTACTAGATGTGCGTCGCGCCCCCAGGGGCAACGCGCGCATCGAGGAATCTTCCAGTATACGCGCCGTGGCGGGCGCGTTCTGGCCACACCGCTCGGGAAACGATCTACTACACGATGCTCATACTGGATGTTCGGGTCGGACGCACGCCTCCAAGGCGGACATATAGTTCTAGTATGTTGCTGTGCATCCCATGGCATGCCGGTCGGGGGCCCCTGCGTGGCTGAGGCTCGCCGTTGCCAGCAACGCCCCGTCTTTGTGGTCGCACGGCGACTGTCACCTTCCGGAGCTGTGCGCGGATGTATGTGATCGGCGCTGCAGTGGAGACCCATGACAAGAAACAACCTGCTTGCCTCCAGGGTGCCCTGGGTTTCTTGGGTTTCGATTTTTCGATGGAAAGCGTGATGTCCCACATCAAAATTCAATGGACGTCTTGGGTTTCTTGTGGAAGGTTTGTTGTGGACGGGCTTCCACTGTAGGGCCACTTTGCGGCGCCTCCAGCGCTGCCCCTGGCGCTCTCCGCGCGCCAGGGAGGAGGGGACCCAGCGCCGATCCAGGACATCCACTCGGAGCTCCGAAGGCTTATGTCTACGCCGTGTCCTGCTCCTTCTTAGCAGGGGCACCGACAGGGGGGAACGGCTCAGGGGGGGCGAACCCCTTCCGTGATCTGGCCGTAAGTCTGGGGAGGGGGGGGTCGGACGGGGGTAGGACGAGGACCAATCCGTTCCAGAGCGGTCCGGAGCGCTCTCAGAGCGTTCCGGAGCGCTTTGGTAAGGCCGCGGCGCCCGATACATCTTCCAGAGCCGCCGCATTCTCGAGATTCTCGAACGATCCTCACCCGAAGCTGTCCTCGTCCTGGCTTCGTCTTCCGGATCGGACGTTTCCGAGGATTCCCACAGGGTTTTTCCCGCCTCGGAGCGCTCTCCAGCAGCTGCGCCTCGGCGAGAGGCGTCCGAGAATGGGTGCCCCAGATCGTCCCGAACGGCCGCTGGAGATCCGAGTCATGCCCCGAAGGCCAGACGACGAGGATCGCAGGCCTCGGAGGGACGCCAACTATACTCGGGTTGAGGGGGTGGTGCAATAGATTTGGTGCAATAGATTTGTGGGGTTGCAATCGATTTGGGGCGTGCAATACATTCCGGTGCGCAAATGTATTGCTGGTCTTTCGCGTGCAGTGCATTCGTTGCAGTACAATGCAAGACAATGCTCCGGCGCAATACATTCGCAATACAATTGCCCCAAATCTACTGCACCACCCCTTTTCAGCTGGACCCCCTTTTTGGGCACCCAAATATACACCACCACCAGCCCTGGCCAGGCACTTCCTGGGCCCTGGAACGATGTACAGACCTCCTCGCCTGGGCCAGGCAGGCCTGTGCACCAGCCCAGTGCCCACGACAGGCCTGTCCAGAGGAGGAATATTCCCAAATAGTCAAGAGATACTCTGGAGCGATTTTTAAATTCTTATTGTTTAGTAATTTCTGAATATTTCTAGCGTGCTTTTTTTTCGTCCAAAATCCGCCTGTAAGAGGACACGCACGACCTAATCACATGTCCTGTGGCCCTGGGGAGGGTGGAAGCACCGACTCCCAACCGCCCAGCCATCGCCGATCAGGGCCAGGACGTCTCTCCCTGCCTAGGCACGCTCGCTCTTGCCATCGTCGGGCGTGTGGTGGCTATGGGGGGCGATGCTGGGAGGGGGGTGAGGGTTGGAGGACAGAAGTGGGGATTTGGAAGGGCCCCCTTCCGGCCCCAAAGGTGCACGAAAGGTTGACCTCTCTTCGATCCCCCCGGTGCATTTGCCCCCCATGAGCAAGGGCGCCATCGAGGGCGCGAAGTTCTTCGCGCTTCGCGGTTCGGCTCCGATTCCTCATCCTCGTCTTCTCCCTTGGGGGGGCGGCGCGAGAGCGCGAAGTTTTTCCACGCTCAGCGCGAAGATGGGCGCCCTGGGTTCTTTTGCCACCCCATGAGGCAGCGCCCGACATCAAGGGCCCGCCGCTGTCCGCCGAGCGATCGGCGATGGACCGCCGATGCGGGGACATGGCCCGCCCCCCCCGAGCCAGTCCCCCTTTGTCGGCCCCCCCTGGGATCCGTGTTCGTGGGGGCCCCGCGCCACCAGTCGGCGTGAGCCGCGGAGAGTGCACGCACACCCACACGTACACACAGTTTGGCGTCGCGGCCCCGCGCGCGGCAGCCGGGCGCAGAAGGTCGGAAAAGAAGTGTGGCGCGCGCGCGTACGCCCGCCCGAGCACCCAGGGACCACGTAACCCTGTGCCCCCGATATGCCTCATCCCCCAGGGACAGGAAGTTCGGGGTCCCGGGGGCATAATCAGCTTTCTGTCCCGGCGAGTCGCACGGGGGGTGTAG